>OZ018317.1:212054394-212359394 GCA_963969495.1 Ceratothoa steindachneri
TTCTCAGTTGTTGTCACTCGATTCAAGAGCAGTGCCCTTAAGGATATACTGAGATTGGGGGTTTCTGTGGCCGATATGCATCACTTTGCATTTGCCCACGTTAAAAGGCATTTGCCACGTGTCCGACCACTCCCCATTTTCCCAAGATCTTCCTGCAGGCGGGCAGTATTTCCATCCTTTGCAACGTTCATACCAAGCTTGGTATCGTCGGCAAATTTGGAAATCTTCGCAACCATGTCACCGTCCATGTCGTTGACGTAGATGATGAATAGTAGTGGTCCCAGGACAGAACCTTGAGGCACCCCGCTAGTAACGGGCACCCACTCAGAAGACTGTCCATTCACCACCACCCGTTGCCGTCTGCCACTTAGCCAGTTCTCGATCCAGCCGGCTACCTTTCCGTCTATGCCAAGCGCTCGCACTTTCCGGAGAAGGCGGCGGTGTGGTACCTTATCAAATGCTTTCTGAAAGTCTAGGTAGACCACATCCACCGCCTTGTCCCGATCGTGCTCACTGAAAACGAAGTGGAAGAATTCTACAAGGTTCGTCAGGCATGACCGTTGCCTTCGGAAGCCGTGCTGGGAACTCCTCAGTAGCAGGTTTGACTCTAAATACGACGTCACTTTGTCCACCATGATGCTTTCCATGAGTTTACCGACTATCGAAGTCAGACTGATAGGTCGGTAGTTCGACGGTTGGTTACGGTCTCCTTTCTTGAAGATAGGAGTCACCTCCGCCTCACGCCAGTCTCTAGGAACGCATGCGGTCCGGATTGACATGTTAAAGATAGCGCACAGATGTCGTGATACTTCATCGCACACTTCCTTCAACACTTTAGGTAGAAACCCGTCCGGTCCAGGGGACTTATTCGTCTTTAGGTCAGCGATCTTTTTCTTTATTTCTCCTTCGGTGAAGTCCATTGCCTCCAGCTTTTCCCCCGAGTAGGAATCCGTCGGCTGGGGAATGGGACCACACTCTTCAGTAAACACTGAAGAGAAGTAGTCGTTGAGGAGGTTGGCATTTTCTGCATCTGAATGCTTTAATGTCCCCTCCTCGTTCCTCAAAGGGCCAATCGTTCGACGGATTGGTTTACGGCTGTTCACATATCCAAAAAACTCCTTGGGATTCTCTTTACAGAGTCTCGCCACTCGGAGTTCCTCAGACCGCTTAGCCGCCCTTATGCTGGACTTCACTCTCCTGGCTAGCCTCCGGTATTCGTCAAAGTCACCCGAGATCTTCGATTGCCGGTACACATTCCTCTTCTCCCTAAGCAGTTGCCCGATTTCTCAATTAAACCACTTTGGTTGAACAGAGGACCGACGGGGGCATTTCAGAGGGATGAAACGTGATTGAAGACTCATGAATGTGGTTTTGAAACTGTTCCAGGAGTCTTCAACAGCCTCGCACTCTTCTAGCCTCGCGTCAGTCAGTCCCGCGCGTAGACCTGCAAAGTCTGCTCTTCTCAAATCGAGTTTCCTTGATTTACTAGTTGCAGGCTCTGCCTTGGGGACTTTGACTACGAATCTAATTATTCGGTGGTCACTGCCACCGAGCTCTTCGCAAACAGAGAGGTCCTCAACGATGTCATCCTCAGAGGTGAAAACCAAGTCGAGGATATTGTCTCCTCTCGTTGGCTCTCTCACCCATTGAGTCAGGAACTCGTTGTTCGTGAACTCCAGGAGTAGTGCGTTCTCGCCACAGGGTTCTCTGGTTTCCCAGTCAACTTGTGTGTTGAAATCACCCATGACGATACACACTCTGTCTTCGACAAGTTCTCCTAGTAGCTGGTACAGATCTCTGTCCTTCTCAACGAGTTGGGCAGGAGGTCTATAAAGCACCAGGGTCCTGTATTTGGCAGGACCTATCTCTAGGTCAACACCTAGTAGTTCATGGTCGGATACGATGTTGCAATCCGTCGAGTTGAGAGTATCCTTGACATACAACATCACACCGCCACCCTCTCTGTCTGGCCTATCTTTCTGGAAGAGCTGGTAACCGGGAATCGTGAATTCACCTTCAAAATCTCGGCTTTAGGTTTTAATCCACGTCTCCGTTATGGCCACCATCTCAGGTTCCTCTGTTGCTACGAGGCCACGGAGCTCAAGAAACTCATTCCTGATTGACCTCGCGTTGAACAGGAGAACTTTGAGGGAGTCCCCCAGTGTAGGACTCCTTACGCTCTTCCGTTTCCCGGCTTCTTTTGTGTGGCAGTACCCCTCTTTGTCACATCTAAGAACGTCGTTCCAGGAGTGACACGGGCATACTGTCTTATGTCCGCCTTCACTCTGGGTCGGACGCTCCTCTGCGTCCGCTCTACGACATCCTGGATTAAGTTACAGAGTACAGCCTTTCCCTTGAATGAAAGGTGCACTCCGTCCCTTTGGTAAAGGTCGTTTCGACCGTAAAAGGTGCGGTAAGGGTCCAGAAAGAAGACCCCTTCCGCCGTACAGAGGTCGGACAGGCGCTGGTTCAGGGTCACGTTCCTAGAATGAGCTGTCCGGCTAGGACCTCTTCTTGGGAGCATCCCTACAACGACCCGTTTGCTAGTTCTCAATCCACAGTCGTCCACGGCTCCCATGACCGTGTTGAGAATTTTCTCGCTGGGGCCTACTTTGCCTCCTCGGAGGTAGAGGTCATTCCCACTCACCATCAGGGCAACGACTGAATTCTCGGAGATCTGAGATTTCTCAGCCTCTACCCTGATGTGGTGGTTTCCCCGTCCTGGCTGGCAGCATACCTCCACACTAGTGCGAAGGCGGGCCGCTAGCAGGGGCTGCAAACCTTGTGCTTGGGAGTCGCCCACGAGGGTAACCCTCGGACATTTCCGTGCAGAGGTTTGAGGCTTTCCTTGCGGAAGCGAACTCTTGGTTCGCTCTTTCTTCTCCATCTTATTTTTCTTGTTCTTCTTTTTCTTATTCATCTCTTCCCCCTTATCTTCCTTTGTTACATACTCTTCTGTTTTTCTCTTTTCTTCCTCTGCTTCAACTTTCTCTTTTTCAGCTTCTACTTTATCTTCTGTTTCAACTTTCTCTTCTTCCTGTTTCTTTCCCTTCCTTTTCCTTTTCTTTGAGGGTTTATCCATAGCATGCGGACCTAGCTCTGGGGGTAATACTGCAGATGCAGTGTTTAGTACAGGGCTTGACGTTAGCTCTGCTATTCTCACCTCAAGCCTGCGAATCAGTCCGGCGTGTTCTAATTCAAGGCTGCTTATTTTTTCCTCCAACTTCCTGGATCTTTCCTCGGAAACCCTGCATGTTTCCTTTAGCTCCTTGATTTGGCCGTTTAAAATACAGTCGGTGCAGAAACTGGCCGGGTGGCATTTCGAAAAACACCCCTCCGGAAAGTCCACGCACCACTTATCTATGTGGCATATTGCGCACGTGTATTTTAGAGCTCCTGGTCCTTTCTTGCCGGTCATTCTGAACACTTTCTCTCTTTAAATACTTTGCGACCAATCAATGATAAAAAGGGGGGGGGTGAGTTCTCCCCGCGTGAGTCGCTCCCGCCTATCGATCGGAGACGTTTCGGATCATTCAGAAGGCACGCTCCATGTGCTGCTGTTCGTCCGACCGAGTCGTCAAGCCTCGGCGTGCCGTGGCTCCCAACCAAGCAGCACAGACGGTCCCCGAAGGGGCCATCGATTTGTCACCAGGTGAACAGCAACGAAACATGCCCCTTACTAAACTCCTACTAGTTCCCTTCACAACGGCCAGGATCTCGGAGCAGCGTTCAATGGATATCCCGCCCCACCAAGAGACTCGACCCAAGGCTTTTTATTGGCCTGGCAACCCACCTGGGAACAAAGGGCCGTCACCTCGGACCGATGCTACCAGAGGCACCCGTCAACGGGCACTGGGAACGGTCAATAATTACGCGCCAGGGAAGGGGTTAACGGGGCACTACCCTCATCCCATTCATCGTGCCCCAACGCCTAGGACACCTCTAGTCCTAGTCTCTCGCAACCAGTGAGCGTCGATTGGCGTTGTTTATAGAGGTTCCAAAGCCTCTCTTCTGACGCGTGAGGTAGCTGCCAGGTCCTTATATGTAGATAGAGGGAAAAAGGGAAAGAGTGACATGATAGGAGTAGGCTTTTTTTTGTTTTTTTTCTTTTTGTATAAGTGGGAGAGATAGGATAAAAGTTAAAAAGGAGAAGAATAGAGAAGAAAAAGGAATGAATGACGCACTTAGTCTGGCACCTGGTTTGCGACCAAATCGACAAGGGATACCTACCAGGGGTACCCAGAAGAGGTACCCCCGCCGACATAGCTCGAAAAGTCAAAGGTACACACAAGCTCTCTTCCCGCGACAAGGGGGCGTCACCTCTCCCCCTCTACTTTCATTAAAAAAAAAAGAGAGAGAGAGAGAGAGAGAGAGAGAGAGAAACAATGTTACAAAGAGTTACAAGGAAAAGAAGTCCTTCAAAGGCCTTGCGGCCCATGTTGAGGAGGCACTTTTTGCGGGTTTGATTGTTAGCACGTACTAATTACTTGCTATGAGATCATCAAGTTTTCAAATATAATTTGTTAAGTCTACTCTTGAACTGTTCGACACTGCTACTCTCAACAACTCTCGCTGGTAGTTTATTCTATGTGTCGCAAATATCATATTTGAATGACTTACCCATCGGAATGGTATTGAATCTGGGCAGATCCACCTTCCATCCGTGATTTCGAGTCATATTCCGGTTGAGGGTAAAGAACTTGGTGAAGTCGACATTTTCAAATTCTTTAAGATTTTAAAAGTTTCTATTAGGGTGACGACCGCACAGTCTTCGAATCTCTAACGAATAGAGATCGAGCTCTTGCAGTCTTTCTTGGTATGACTTGTTCCTTAGCGATGGGATCAGTTTCGTCGCCCTGGCTTGCTCCTTTTCCAGACGATCGATGTCTTTTCGATAATGAGGACACCAGAACTAAACAGCGTACTCTAGGTGAGGCATCACCAGCGAGTTGTACAAAGGCAAAAAACCTCTTTGGTTCGAAAACTGAATTGCCTCTTGATGTAACCCAAAAGGCGATGAGCCTTTTTCTCAACTTGAAAGCACTGCGTCGAGAATTTAAGATCGCTGCTAATCAGCACACCTAAGTCCTTCGCGACATCAGTAGACTCAAGACGCATACCTTGTAGCTCGTAGCCTAACCGGGGTTCGCATACCCGATGTGCATAACTTTACACTTGTCTAAGTTGAAAGGCATCTGTCACTGGTCAGACCACTGGCCGATCATGCGTAGGTCACCCCTCAACATCTCGATGTTTTCGGGATTCGCTACGTTAGCTCTAAGTTTTGTGTCGTCGGAAAATTTCGCTAGACGACTCACCAGTCTTTCATATATATCGTTGATGTAGAGGATGAATAATAGAGGGCCTAGCACGGAACCCTGAGGGACTCCGCTTGTTATTGACGACCACCGAGAGGTGTGGCCTCCGATGGTAACCCTCTGTCGCCTGTCCTACAACCAACTTTCTAACTATTTTGCGACCTTTCCTCTTATTCCCAGGGCACGTACTTTCGCCATCAGTCGGCGGTGTGGGACTTTATCGAAAGCCTTTTGGAAATCCAAATAAAGTATGTCCACCGCTCGACTTCTGTCAAACTCACTCATTATCCCGTGGAAGAATTCAAGCAAGTTCGTGAGGCACGAGCTCTTTCTTCGGAAGCCATGCTGGGTGTCTCTCAACAGGTCGTGAGACTCTAGATGATTCATTATCCTATCCCCTATGATGCCTTCCAGTAATTTGCCCACGATTGAAGGGAGACTTATTGGTCGATAGTTTCCTGCGGTACCACGGCCCCCCTTTTTGTGGATCGGGGTGACACTGGCCATACGCCAGCCTGCAGGTACTTCGCCACTGTCGAGCAAGGAGTTGAAAATCTCCGAAAGATGAGAGCTCACCTGATTTTTCACCTCACACAGCACTCTTAGCAGGAAGCCTTCAGGACCTAGAGATTTATACTCATTTAACTGACCTAGCCTCCTCTTCGGAAGTTGTAGTTATTGCTTTTAGTGATTCTAACGCACGATATATCACTATCGGCGGTCTGGGTATCTATCCCCACCTTTCCCTCGTGAAAACGGAGGAGAAGTAGTCGTTGAGTATGCCAGCTATTTCCTCATCTGAACCTTGGAGAATGCCGTCGGCGTCCCTCAGGGGTCTGATGCGTTGGCGTACTGTTTTTCAGCTGTTCGCGTACGCGAAGAACTCCTTGGGGCTCTCTTTGGAGGGAAAGGCTACACGAATTTCTTCGTTACGCTTAGCCGTGCGTACTAGTGCCTTAACCCTTCCACTATAAGTCAAATAGGCTTCATGGTGCAACGCACTACTATTCCTCTTCCATGCTCTGTGCGCTGTCTTTCTAGCTTTAATAGCACTAGCGATTTCTTGAGAAAACCACCTAGGCTGAATGTTCGCTAGTCTGACAGCCTTCGTGGCAACGCACTCGGCCTGACGATCCATAAAACGATTCTTGAAGTCGTTCCATTTGGAATTCATCCCGCCTTCGTTAGTTGGTTGCATCTGGCAAAATGCCCCCGAAGCCCATCGAAGTCTGCACGTCTGAGATCCAATTTACGTGCTCGTTCATTAGTACCTTGCGTACAGGGAGCACGTATTCCAAACCTTACCATGTTATGGTCACTACCACCTAGGTATTCATCCACTGACAGGTCAGAGACGAGGTCATCTTCAGTGGTAAATACTTGATCTAAAACGTTGCCCCCTCGGGTAGGCTCGCCGACCCACTGAGTCAGAAAAGTCTACAAGCCAAGATGCCTTTCTGTCGCCCGTTTGGTCACTCCAGTCGACTCAGCAATTGAAGTCCCCTACCAGCAGCGAGGGAGGGCCGTCTAAGAGACTGGACAGTTTTTGGTACAGGTCTATATCAACCTCTACCGTCCGATGAGGAGGTCGATAGGCCACTATGAACCTGTACATTGTATTGTCGATCTTGATGTCAACTCCTAGCACCTAATGCTCTAGGACAGTCCTGCATTCGATGGTGGATAGATGGACCCGTACATACACCAGAACTCCACCACCTTCCCGGTCAGCGCGATCCTTATAGAAGGGCGCGTAACCGGGTACTTCAAACTCACCTATGAAGTCCCTGGTGTCTGCACGAATCCACGACTCCGTGACGGCCACTATGTCAAGCTTCTCTGATGACATCAGTGCTCTAAGCTCACAGAACTTGTTCCTTATTGAGCGGGCATTTAATAGAGGAACTCTTGGGGGGGCGTCCGCTAGCCCTACTGCCCCCTCCACTTCTCCATTTCCCGATGGTTCGTCGTGCGTCCTCCCCTCCGAAGCTGGATTCGGAGGCTAACCATCACCCACTTCCGCCCCCTCCTCTGTATCGACGTAAGGATTATGTGCTGGGTGCTCGACCTCGGCTGCCGAGGGCCCTACCTCGTGGGATTCTCCCACTCGGGTCTCAGTCATCCTTCCCCCTACATCGTATTTCTTTACCCAATATAAACCGCGGTGGATGAACTCACGCAGCATACCTCTTCCACGGACAGACAGGTGAGTGCCATCCTCACTAAACAGCCCTGACCGACCGTAGAATTCGTCGAAAGGGTTGACGAAACATACGCCCATTCCTGATAGGATTTCACCTAGACTCCAATTTATGCTCAGAGCCTTTTGGCTGGCCAAGGCACCCCCGGAGCGTCTCGGTATGATCCCAACGACGATTGGGTTGATGTTATTTCTTTCAACGAGGCTGCTAAACTTCTGACATCTTCGATGATACGCTCAGTAAAGCCTGAAGAGTATCACCGTAGGAACAGGTCGTTTCCACTGCCTTGGGCCACTACCAGCGTATCTTGCTGTCATAGTCTAATCTTTTTAACTTATTGTATGATTTCTCGCGTTTTCTTGCCTGATAGGCTACGCAAACGCCACATTTCCTTGCGTATATCGTTTGGCTGATTCGTAAGGCACCTCATCAGAGAGTCGCTGATAACGATTGGAAACTATCGGCCCGAGTCTAGGGGAGCAAATCTATTTGATGTTAAGACTGGCGTCGGTATCAAAACCTCTCTCGGTCTATGGGTTTTCCTTCTGACTGGAGTGAAGCCATCAACCCTTACTCCTTCGGCAACGGCTACGCCGGAACCATCATTATTCGGGGAAATTGAACGATTGCAATTGTTTTTCTTTTTCTTCGTTTTCTTCTACTTCTTCCCCTAGCCACTCGTCTCTCCGGGCACTGCCCATGCAGTATTGCCATTTTGATTGGGTGGCTCTGCGGCAGAAGCACCGTCAGTTGGAGTTGACTGGGTCGCGAATCTTGCGGCCAATTCTGCAACCCTATCATCGAGACGGCTCAGCTTGCACGCGTGCTTTGACTCCATAGTCTCTATTTTCATCTCGAGTGCTCGAGCTCTCTCCTCCGAAGCCCTGTAGAGATTTTGTATATCCCTACAATAGGCCACTGCCTCTTGGACCTCACCCTTCAGGATGCAAGCATCGCTGACACTGCCCGGGTGGCTTTTCAAAAAACACCCATCCGGTAAATCCACACACCACTTATCCTTCTGGCACGTTGCGCATGTATATTTTAGAGCACCCGGTCATCTCTTTCATGTCATTCTGAAAGCTTTATACTTAATCACTTTACGACCAATTAATAAGAAAAAGGGGGGGTTGGTGAGTTCTCCCCACGTGAGTCGCTCCCGCCTATCCATCGGATACGTTTCGGATCTTTCAGAAGGTACGCTCCATGTGCTGCTGTTCTTCCGACCGAGTCGTCAAACCTCGGCGTGCCGTGGCTCCCAATCCAGCAGGAATAGGCGTATGTTCCATCAACCCTTTCGACGAATTCTACGGTCGGTCAGGGCTGTTTAGTGAGGATGGCACTCACCTGTTTGTCCGTGGAAGATGTGTGCTGCGTGAGTTCGTCCGCCGCGGTTTATATTGGGTAAAGAAATCCAATGTAGGAGGAAGGATGACTGAGACCTAAGTGGGAGAATCCCACGAGGTAGCGCCCTCGGCAGCCAAGGTCGAGCACCCAGCACATAATCCTTCCGTCGATACAGAGGAGGGGGCGGAAGTGGGTGATGATCAGCCTCCGAATCCAGCTTCGGAGGGGAGGACGCACGACGAACCGTCGGGAAACGGAGAAGTGGAGGAGGCAGTAGGGCTAGCGGACGCCCTCCAAGAGTTCCTCTATTAAATGCCCGCTCAATAAGGAACAAGTTGTGCGAGCTTAGAACACTGATGTCATCAGAGAAGCTTGACATAGTTGCCGTCACGGAGTCGTGGATTCGTGCAGACACCAGGGACTTCATAGGTGAGCTTGAAGTACCCGGTTACGCGAACATTCAGCCTAGGTGGTTTTCTCAAGAAATCGCTAGTGCTATTTAAGCTAGAAAGACAGCGCACAGAGCATGGAAGAGGAATAGTAGTGCGGTGCACCATGAAGCCTATGTGACCTATAGTGGAAGGGTTAAGGCACTAGTACGCACGGCTAAGCGTAACAAAGAAATTCGTGTAGCCTCTCTCTCCAAAGAGAGCCCCAAGGAGTTCTTCGCGTACGTGAACAGCCGAAAACCAGTACGCCAACGCATAGGACCCCTGAGGGACGCCGATGGCGTTCTCCAGGATTCAGATGAGAAAATAGCTGGCATACTCAACGACTTCTTCTCCTCGGTTTTCACGAGGGAAAGGGGCAGAGATATACCCAGACCGTTGATAGTGATAGATCGTGAGTTAGAATCACTAAAAGCAATAACTACAACTTCCGAAGAGGTTGCTAGGAGGCTAGGTCAGTTAAATGAATATAAATCTCCAGGTCCTGACGGCTTCCTGCCAAGAGTGCTGCGTGAGGTGAAAAATCAGGTGAGCCCTCATCTTTCTGATATCTTCAACTCTTCGCTCGACAGTGGCGAAGTACCTGCAGGCTGGCGTATGGCCAGTGTCACCCCGATCCACAAAAGGGGGACCGTGGCACCGCAGGAAACTACCGACCAATAAGTCTCACTTCAATCATGGGCAAAGTACTGGAAAGCATCATAGGGGATAGGATAATGAATCATTTAGAGTCTCACGACCTGTTGAGAGACACCCAGCATGGCTTCCGAAGAAAGAGCTCGTGCCTCACGAACTTGTTTGAATTCTTCCATGGGATAATGAGTGAGTTTGACAGAAGTCGAGCGGTGGACATACTTTATTTGGATTTCCAAAAGGCTTTCGATAAAGTCCCACACCGCCGACTGATGGCGAAAGTACGTGCCCTGGGAATAAGAGGAAAGGTCGCAAAATAGTTAGAAAGTTGGTTGTAGGACAGGCGACAGAGGGTTACCATCGGAGGCTACACATCTGGGTGGTCGTCAGTAACGAGCGGAGTCCCTAAGGGTTCCGTGCTAGGCCCTCTATTATTCATCCTCTACATCAACGATATATATGAAAGACTGGTGAGTCGTCTAGCGAAATTTTCCGACGACACAAAACTTAGAGCTAACGTAGCGAATCCCGAAAACATCGAGATGTTGAGGGGTGACCTACGCATGATCGGCGAGTGGGCTGACAAGTGGCAGATGCCTTTCAACTTAGATAAGTGTAAGGTGAGGCACATCGGGTATGCGAACCCCGGTTAGGCTACGAGCTACAAGGTATGCGTCTTGAGTCTACTGATGTCGCGAAGGACTTAGGTGTGCTGATTAGCAGTGATCTCAAATTCTCGAAGCAGTGCTTACAAGTGGAGAAAAAGGCTCATCGCCTGTTGGGTTACATCAAGAGGCAATTCAGTTTTCGAACAAAAGAGGTTGTTTTGCCTTTGTACAACTCGCTGGTGATGCCTCACCTAGAGTACGCTGTTTAGTTCTGGTGTCCTCATTATCGAAAAGACATCGATCGTCTGGAAAAGGAGCAAGCCAGGGCGACGAAACTGATCCCATCGCTAAGGAACAAGTCATACCAAGAAAGACTGCAAGAGCTCGATCTCTATTCGTTAGAGATTCAAAGACTGCGCGGTCGTCACCCTAATAGACTTTTAAAATCTTTAAGAATTTGAAAATGTCGACTTCACCAAGTTCTTTACCCTCAACCGAAATATGACTCGAAATCACGGATGGAAGGTGGATCTGCCCAGATTTAATACCATTCCGATGGGTAAGTCATTTACCTATGGCATTGGCGACACATGGAATAAACTACCAGCGAGAGTTGTTGAGAGTAGCAGTGTCGAACAGTTCAAGAGTAGACTTAACAAATTATATTTGAAACCTTGATGATCTCATAGCAAGTAATTAGTACATGCTAAGAATCGAAACCACAACAAGTGCCTCCTCGACATGGGCCTCAAGGCCTTTGAGGTACTTCTTTTCCTTGTAACTTCTTGTAACATTCTCCTCTTCTCTCTCCCTCACACACACACACATATATATATATATTCACACACACACACATATATATATATATTCACACACACACACACAGTGATCTGTTGACCAAGTAGAGGGAGAGATGACGCCCCATTGTCGCGAAAAGAGAACTTGTGTGTACCTTTGACTTTTCGAGCAATGTCGGCGGGGGTACCTCTGTTTTGGGTATCCCTGGTCGGGCTTTCCTTGTCGATTTAGTCGGAAACGAGGTTCCAGACTAAATGGGTCATTCTTTTTTCTACTCTATCCTTCTCCTTTTTCACTTTTATCCTATCTCTTCAACATATCATATAAAAGAAAAAAAACAACAAAACAAAACCCTACGACTCTCAAGTCATTCTCACCCTTTTTTTCAATATTTCTAAATATAAGAACCTGGCAGCTACCTCACGCGTCAGAAGACAGGCTTTGGAACCTCTATAAACAACGCCAATCGACGCCCACTGGTTGAGAGAGACTAGGACTAGAGGTGTCCTAGGCGTTGGGGCACGATGAATGGGATGAGGGTAGTGCCCCGTTAACCCCTTCCCTGGTGCGTAATTATTGACCATTCCCAGTGACCGTTGACGGGTGCCTCTGGGAGCATCAGTCCGAGGTGACGGCTCTTTGTTCCCAGGTTGGTTGCCAGGCCAATAAAAAGCCTTGGGTCGAGTCTCTTATGTGTGGAGGGATATACATTGAAGGCTGCTCCGAGATCTTAGCCATCGTGAAGGGAACTAGTATGAGTTTAGTACGGGGCGTGCTCCGTTGTTCACCTCGTGAGAAATCGATGGTTTTTCATGACCGTCAGTGCTACTTGGTTGGGAGCCACGGCACGACGAGGTTTGACACCTCCGTCGGACGAACAGCAGCACATGGAGCGTGCCTTCTGAAAGATCCGAAACGTCTCCGATGGATAGGCGGGAGCGACTCACGTGGGGAGAACTCACCAACCCCCATTTTTTACTATTGATTGGTCGCAAAGTTTTGAGAGAGAGAAAGTGTTCAAAATAACAGGAAAAAAAAGGTCCAGCTGCACTCAAATATACATGTGCGATATGCCAGAAGGATAAGTGGTGCGTGGATTTCCCGGAAGAATGTTTTTCGAAATGCCACCCGGGAAGTATATGCACCAACTGCATCCTTAAAGGAGAGGTCGGAGAGCCAGTGGCATACTGCAATGAACTCAAATATCTCTTCACAACCTCTGGAGAAAAATCTAGGGCGCTGGAAAGTAAACTACAGACCCTAGAAACGCAGCATGCGCTTCAGATTCGGCATCTCGAGGAGAGAATCCTAGAGCTAGAATCTAAACTAGAGGCCTAGTTAACTCAAGCTCAAGACGAAACTCCCACTGACTTGGGTGGTTCTGCCAATGTGACTCCAGCTCAAGGAGCTCAAATTGCAGTGGCAATCCCACTTCAGCCATGTAGAGAACTAATAATAAAAAAAAGAAGAAAAACGACCTTAATGCAGCTCACCCCTGTGTAGAGGATTCGAGCGTTACTGGTGCGCGAGAGAAAGGGGAAAGAGTAGAAGAGAAAGAGAGACAGAAGAAAAGACAAATGAAGATCTAAAAAAAGGGAAGAAAAAGAATAAGAAAAACAAGGGAAATGCGTAGACGAAAGAGAAAAGAGATAAGCCTATGGCGAAAGAAAAGAGGGCAGTCAAATATACGAGTCAACCTTATTGGGGACTCTCTATCACGGGCCCTGCAACCCCTGCTAGCAGCATGCCTTCGCACGAGTGTGAAGGTAAATTGCCTACCAGAAAGGTGAAACCAGCAGATCAGAGTAGAGGCAGAGAGATCTCAGATTTCTGAGAACTCAGTCGTTGCCCTAATGGTAAGTGGCAACGACCTCTTTCTGAGAGGAGAAAGGATAGGCCACACATAAAGGATTCTCAACACATTCATGGGTGCTGTGGACGACTGTGGGCTAAAATCACGCAGACGTGTAGTGGTCGGGATGCTCCCGAGAAGAGGTCCAACCCGGCTGCTCACTCGAGGAACGTCTCCCTTAATCGACGCCTCGAAGATTTGTGTACGGCGGAGGGGGTCTTTTTTGGGGACCCTTACCGCACCTTCTATGGTAGAAATGATCTGTACCAAAGGGATGGAGTACATCTATCCTTTAAAGGAAAAGCCGTATTCTGCAACATTATACAAGATGTCGTGGAACGGACCCTAAGTAGTGTCGGGCCTATCGTGAAGGTGGACGTACGCCAGTACGACACCTGGAACGTCTTTCTCGGAGGTCGCAAAGAGGAATAGCACCACTCCAGCAGGCAAGCCGGGAAACGGAAGAGAGTAGGGAGTCCTACATTCGGGGACTCCCCGAAAATTCTTCTGTTCAATGCGAGATAAATCAGGAACAAGTTCCTTGAGCTCCGTGGCCTCGTAGCAACAGGAGAATCTGAGATGGTGGCCATAACGGAGTCGTGGATAAAAACCTCAAGCCGAGATTTTGAAGGTGAATTTACGATTCCCGGTTACCAGCTCTTCCTGAAAGATAGGCCAGACAGAGAGGGTGGCGGTGTGATGTTGTATGTCAAGGATACTCTCAACTCGACGGATTGCCACATCGTATCAGACCATGAACTACTAGGTGATGACCTAGAGATAGGTCCTGCCAAATACAGGACCCTAGTGCTTTAGAGACCCCCTGTCCAACTCGTTGAAAAGGTCGGAGATCTGTACCAGCTACTAGGAGAACTTGTCGAAGGTAGAGTGTGTATCGTTATTGGGGATTTCAACACACAAGTTGACTGGGAAACCAGAGAACACTGTGGCTAGAACGTAGTACTCCTGGAGTTAGCGAACAACGAGTTCCTAACTCAATGGGTGAGAGAACCAACGAGAGGAGACAATATCCTCGACTTGGTTTTGATCTCTGAGGATGACATCGTTGAGGACCTCTCTGTCGGCGAAAAAATCGGGTGACTTTGACGAATACTGGAGACTAGCCAGGAAGAGTGAAGTCCAACATAAGGGCGGCTAAGAAGTCTGAAGAACTACGAGTGGCGAGACTCTGTAAAGAGAATCTCAAGGAGTTCTTTGGATATGTAAACAGCCTTTAACCAATCCGTCGAACGATTGGCCCTTTGAGGAATGAGGAGGGGACATTAAAACACTCAGATGCAGAAAATGCTAACCTCCTCAACGACTACTTCTCTTCAGTGTTTACTGAAGAGTGTGATCCCATCCAACAGCCGACGGATTCCTACTCGGGGGAAAAAGCTGGAGGATTTGGAATTCCCCGAAGGAGTAATAAAAAAGAGGATAAGTGACCTAATGACGAATAATTCACCTGACCCAGATGGGTTTCTACCTAAATTGTTGAAAGAAGTGCGCGATCGTGTCACTACACCTGAGCGCAAACTTCAACTGGCGTGAAGCGGAGGCGACTCCTATCTTCAAGAAAGGAGACCGTAGCCAACTGTCGAACTACCGACCTATCAGTTTGACTTCGATAGTTGGTAAACTCATGGAAAGCATCATGGTGGACAAAATGACGTCGCATTTAGAGTCAAACCTGCTACTGAGGAGTTCACCTCACGGCTTCCGAAGGCAACGGTCATGCCTGATGAACCTTGTGGATTTCTTCCACTTCGTCTTCAGTGGGCACGATCGGGACAAGGCAGTGGATGTGGTCTACTTAGACTTTTAGAAAGCCTTTGATAAGGTACCACACCACCCTCTTCTCCAGAAAGTGCGAGCGCTGGGGATAGGCGGAAAAGTAGCAGGCTGGATAGAGAACTGGCTTAATGACAGACGGCAACGGGTGGTGGTGAATGGACAGGCTTCTGAGTGGGTGCCCGTTACTAGCGGAGTGCCTCAAGGTTCTGTCCTAGGACCAGTACTATTTATCATCTACCTCAACGACATGGACGCCAAGATTTCTAAATTTGCTGACGATACCAAGCTTAGTATGAACGTTGCACAGGATGGATATACTGCCCGCTTGCACGATGATCTTCGAAAGATTGGGGAGTGGTCTGATACGTGGCAAATGCATTTCAACGTAAACAAATGCAAAGTGATGCATATCGGCCTGAACTCCTCAATCACCCTATATCCTTAAGGACACTGCTTTTGAATCCACCGACACTGAGAAGGACTTGGGCGTAACTATCACCAGTGACTTCAAGTTCTCGAAACAGTGTCGCTTGATATACCCTAACATCCTTTGGGCTTCTTTTCCACCTCAATACAGTTTTAATATCAGAACAAGGAGATAGTACTGTGTCTGTACAACTCGCTCGTTCGACCGCACCTAGAGTATGCCGTACAATTTTGGAGTCCTTCATTTAGAAAGGACATCGCGAGATTGGAACGCATGCAAGCCAGGGCAACCAAACTGATTCCCTCTATCAGACATAAAAGCTATGAAGATAAATTACGGGAATTAGATATGTTCTCGCTGAAGACCCGGAGACTACGTGGTCAGCTCATCGAAGTGTTTAAAATACTTCGAGGCTTCGACAGACTTGATTACGAGGATATTTTCCAGCTCAGCGAGGGAAGAACAAGAAATCACGGCTTTAAACTTGAACTGAAGCGATACCACCGTGATCTGTGTGGGAAATTCTTCACTTACAGTATCTGCGGTAGTTGGAACGCACTTCCGACGAAAGTTGTCAACAGTGAATCTGTTGTCCAGTTCAAGTCAAGACTAGATAAAGTCTTGCGAAATCGCCGTTAAGATCGTCGCGAGTGATCTTCGAGGTTGCCAACGTCCATCTTCAAAGATTGCGCCAAAAGTACCCTCCTTGTATGGACCGTAAGGTCTTCTAGGGTACTTACTTTCCTTGTAGCTCTTTCTCAACAACCACATTGCCGTCGGTGAGAGAGCTTCCGTGATGTGCTTGAGTTAAGCTAGCTAAGCTGGGGGACTTTTAGTCCGTTAGGGTCACCCATGCCAGTAAGGTAGCTGTGGTAGGTTTCCAGACTAAGGGTTGTCAAACTTCTCTACCAGTTCTTTGATGCGTCTCCTTGCATTCCCCTACCAACCTCTTCGATTCTGTTAGTACGGCATTGTCGGAAGATGTTCTAACTACGCTCTACGTGGACGACCTTTCGATCTCTTTTGGCGCGGCCAAAGTGCCAACTATGGAGCGTCGACTCCAACGGGCGCGTCTCTCGCTATGCTGAAGCACAGAGGCTTCAATTGTCCTTAGCCAAGGCTAAGCTGGTGCAGTTCTGCCTTAGTTTTTTTATCGATCCTTTCCTCTCCGGGACCATGACGACCCCCCACCCCCCGATTTTACGAGACACGTACCACCAGGGGCTACCGAACAGCTCCCACCCAGCGGTGAATTTTGGGCTGCCTGCTGCTCTTAGTAGTTCCCTGTGAAGGTGGTACTGCCGCTAAAGAGGGGAGAAAACAAAAGTCGCCGCCTGAGTAAATCTACCGCACCCCCTTTTTTTATATAGTTATCCATGGCCATAAGCAACATTTCACCTTCCTACTGGTTTGTCCAACATTGACCCCAACAAGGGAACGGCACTACTGGGAGAGTTTGATCAGGCCCCGGCCGCTATAACTGGGCGGGGTGGTATACGCCTTCTCCACCACACCTTGGGAAAATCTGTACCAAATCCTACACGTGGCGTGGTAGGCACGTCGGGATGAGGGATCTAGATGGGTGCCGGGTGGTTATCGGGTAGGTCCATGGGCATGAGAAGGGGGCCAATAAAAGGTGATTGTAAAGGGACGAGGGAAGGGCAGGGGCAAGATGATGGAGAGACGGTACAGGAGACAGAGGTTATGGGTTAGCGAAGGAAGGAAGGTAAAAAAAAAGAGGGAGAGAGAGTAACAAGGAAAATAAGTACCCTAGAACCTTTGGACTAGCTGTCGAGTGGGCACACCCCCGCTCAATTGCCTTACGTCCTCTCAAAACAGCCACTTTTCAAGACTTTGTCTCGTCTTGAACTGGTCAACAGAATTACTGTTGACAACCTCCATCGGTAGTGCGTCCAGCTACCGCAGATACTCTAAGTGAAAAAATTTCCACACAGATTGCGGTTGTGACGATTCTGCTCAAGTTTGAAACCGTGATTTCTTGTTCTGCTCTCATTAAGGCTGAAAATATCCCTGTAGTCAACATTGTTGAAACCCTCAAAGTATTTTGAAAACTTCGATGAGCTGACCACGCAGTCTACGGGTTTCCAACGAGAACAGATCTAATTCCCTTAATCCACCTTCATAACTTTTATATCTGATAAAGGGAATCAGTTTGGTTGCCCTGGCTTGCACGCATTCCAATCTCGCGATGTCCTTTCGAATTGAGACTCCAAAATTGTACGGCATACTCCAGGTGCGGTCGGACAAGTGAGTTGTACAAACACAGTACAATCTCCTTGTTCCGATATCCAAACTGTTGCTTTATATAACCTAGCATCCTTTGGGCTTTCTTCTCCGCCTCAATTTGAGATCCCTAATTATAGTTACACTCAAGTCCTTCCCAGTGTCGGTGGATTCAATAGCAGTTCCCTTAAGGATATACTGAGATTGGAGGTTTCGGTGGCCGATATGCATCACTTTGCATTTGTTCATGTTAAAAGGCATTTGCCACGTGTCCGACCACTCCCCCAATCTTCCTAAGATCATCTTGAAGGCAGGCAGTATTTCCTTCCTTTGCGACGTTCATACCAAGCTTGGTATCATCGACAAATTTAGAAATCTTGGCAACCATGTCACTGTCCGTGTCGTTGACGTTATAGCGTACGAGAAGTGCAGGCGAGCGGCTTAAAAAGCTTTGTTTGAATGAGTCTTTTTGTAGACTCAGGATGGCCGAGTGGATTCGCCGCTGGCCAACAGTGGTCCAGCGATGCGGGAAGCTATTCGCAACTCACCTACGCTATTATTTTTTCTTTGCCCCCTTTCCTACTCTACCCTATCTACAACGTAGATGATGAATAGTAGTGGTCCCAGGAGAGAACCTTGAGGAACACCGCTAGTAACGGGCACCCACTCAGAAGCCTGTTCATTCAACACTACCCGTTGCCGTCTGCCGTTTAACATAACTGGACCCGTACGATACGCCTGCAGAGTTCCGTGAGCACGACGGTCAGAGAAACACATTGCCGTGCCTCTTACGGGCCCCAAAGGGTTATGGGGTTTTAAAGACTAAAATCAGTAAACACTCAACATTAAATGTCAGACAAAAGCACTTTCTTTCTTTCTCATTTGAGAATAACTGACAGATCCACTGTAAATAGAAGCCATTGCCCCTTGCGAATAGACTAGAGATTTGCCTAATTGGTGTAAAGACAAAGCCTCTCCAAAACAACGGGGGGAGGGGGCGGGGGAATTTGTTTGTTTCGTATCCACTTGGAAGTACATAACTAGGTAGGAAAATGAAGTCCAAATGAACTTCCAGGCCACCGTATGTTGAGGGATAATTTGTGTATTCCTGAGAGGTTCTGCCTGGTAGGGTAGGGGGTCCTTTTGCTGGGAAACTTCTTCCGTTCTCAAGAATCAGGTTTTTTTTTTTAGTTTGGGTAGTAAGTCCGGAGTAGGAGGAAAGCCACTATGTCCTGGAAGTATATCAACGGAAATCTGAAAAAGTGAAGACCCCACATAGACAAGTAATTTTTTTTAGGTGTTGGCATATGAACCGTCAGCATTCATGGTTTAAGCGCCGGGTGACGGCGAATTGCTATAAAGGAAGTGGATGAGGTATTATTTTATCTTGCGCGGGACTGGAAATGAGGGACTCGTTTAAGGTTAGGTTATCACCTGGTTCAGAGCTATCCATGAGATAAGTCCTGCTATTATTCAGTTTGTCCTTCAACCTCGGCTTGGGTTGATAGCGAGACTCATGGTTCGGTCGTTAATCGCTAAGGGGTTTTCCATGAGACCAGCCTAGGTATAATTCGACGATTCTCCTCGACTCTCTGCATGGGTTGAGCAGGAGGACGACATTTACTTGGAGACAGCTCAAACATCTACTTTAGAAAGCAAATAATCAGATTTTAGTATTAAGAATCAAACAATAGTCGAGCTCTGGATCCAACGAGCGAGGATTATTAGACTAGTCTAAATAGATTGTCAAGCAAACACTGAAGGGGAGAATAATTTAGAAGTAGCCTGGAGGGGGGGATTAAAGATTTACCCATAAATTAAGTAAATTAAATTCGCCAGGCGGGCTATCCTCCCCCACGGAGCTCATCTCTCAGTGGCCCTCACATGCCGAATCGGGTGATTAAGCTCACGGAGAACAAATCCCCCGAAGGATAGACCGCTTGAGCTAGCAGAGCCAACCTGGTCTCCAATTTGTTACCAAGCTACCCCGTCAAGGTGGCAACAAGAGCGAGGCTGAACTTACTTCTATACGGGAACACGGAAAATGACAGGATTTTCTCGTACGCTCAACATGCGATCGCAGAAATAGTACATAAATGACGAATAAAAAAAATAAAAAAATAACAGAGGAGAGATGAGCGGGGCGGATAAAAGCGCAGTTGGCAGTCAACACAAAAGTGGACTCTCCCCGCAAAGCTCCAAAAGTGTCCGCAGGCGAGCAAGGGGAGGGGGATTTATGCTATACTTTCAAGGCCGAAGGGAAGGATTTTGCCGGCCATATAGATTGGAATACTCGAAGCATGTCGTGGTTGATTGTGCGAGTACTTGGGGTTCTTTGTGAGAGGTGATGTGCTGTCGGAGTCTGCATATCTGGAGTTGACCCCGTTTTCTTTGGAGTAGATGGCTTCTTCTGTCTTGTTCACTGTTTCAGAATTTCTTCCAGTCTGTTTTGTTCTTTAGTCTCCAAGAAGGCTTAGCAAAGTTGCTTTTGTTGTTGGGATGAGTGCTTAAATTTTTTGTGTTTTTTCATCTTGTCTTTGGTATTTCAGGGGCTCGTGATTGTTTTTTGTAGTCTGTCAATGATTTTGCGGGTTGTCTAATTTACAGAAAAGTTTGGGTTAGAGTGCGTTGCTTCCCCCCTCGTGGTGCGTTTGTTGGTCGATGTTGAGAGAATATTAGTAAAATGTGTCCCCCTTTTTATGTCATTGAACTGGGCGGCTAAGAAGGCTTTGAGTGTTTGTTCATTATAGCTGATGAATAACTTTGTTGTGTGTGTTGGGGTAGGTTTGTTCTTGATGCTGCAGGCTCTTGTGCCTGTCTATGGATTTTAGGCAGGGAGGCTCGTGGACAGTGAAGTCCCCATTGTGTGTTTTGTTCTTTGGTAGATGTTCGAGCGCAGGATCGTAGTTTGGTGGAGAGGATGCACGAGGTACAAATTGAGGTTCTTTTCTGTCTACATGTGTTCGGATGCTTTGAACTTCTTGTGTGTCATTATATGGGATGGGAACAGAGGTGACAAGAGGTATGGGTGAGTTACTAATATTGTGTTGGGTTTTAATAAAGCGGGGAGAGGTGTTTTAAATGTTTTACTTCCTTTCACCTATTGTCTAAACTGACGTTCAATAAAGGTTCCCCTTTAGTCGAAGCTCGCCAATCTTTTACAACTATGCGCCATTATTGGAAAGGCAATAAGGAAGAGATAATCAACAAATTTCTTCAACAGTTAAGATACATCCTAAGGCACGAACGGTTATAGAACTATGGAGAATAAATGTAGATGATGTGACTTCAGTGTGTGAAGTATTCTTTCTGACCATTACAGCGTCCCGATGTTTCAAATTTCTTCCCATCTGGCGTCGAAAGAATATTGAACCAGAGAAACTTCCCCCATCGCTGAACTAGTTATAATTATCTAAGACACTCCACATCCATGTTAGTTACCGACATGGAGTCAGCGCTCAAAACAAATGTATTTTGAAAATTCAAAGAAGAAACACATTAAAAACTCTTGGGAACATTAACCTTTGGTGAAAACATAAAAAAATTCATTGGTCAAAACTAAATTTGACGTCCCTTCGCTTAGTCCGAATAAGCGAGAACACTCGCCTGACCTACTTTTCTTGCGCAGACGGCCCCGGGCCGTCTCTACCAAACCATCGTCCGTAGAGCGCTGCCACGAGGAGATCTTTGACGGGTAAGGGAGCTGCAACAGAATAAGAGTAACCAGATTCGAAGTGAAAATTATTATGATCGATCAAGCTTAAGTCTCTAGTGATTCCGATGGGAAGGACATCTCGCACCATACGCGAGGAGCGGACTTCAAAAGGACCAAATAAATCGGAATGAGCAAGTCCATGCTCGATGTAGGCACACGTACTGAAATCAGGAGTCGGACACCAAAGGACACCACATTGCTGAACCCCTAAATTATAGAGTCCTTCCCCGACTGGCTCCAGACCACTGAACACTACGAAATAGTAGGTCAAATCACCCGAATATTCGTACTTCAAATGGCAACAAAAATCGTCATGGCTACATAAAGTGACGTTAAACGTTTGCCCTTTTCGCCCAAGTTGCAGAAGGACGCGATTATGTTGGGACAGGTTCTGGTGGAGAATGGAATGAGAACGATTTTCTGCCGCAAGATTCACAATTGGCGTCACAGGAAAGTTACTACTCGCCGCCAAGGATCGGATAGAGTTTTGGGGAACCAGTCTACCGGTTTTGCTCGAAGCCGCGATAGTTGTTACTGGGGCAACGAGAAGGACATTGCCTGAGTTCTTATTGAATGTATATACGGGAGGATCTTCCTTATAAGCTCGATAGATTCCGGATCCTAAATGGTAGTTTTCGGGATCATGAAGGCCAGAAACCAAGAGATTTGTAGCTAATCCTCGGCTCCATCCGTCTTGATTAGCATCAGCTAAAAAAAGATAAAAATTATTATATCTTCCTTCTTATCCTAACTCCAATAACGTGAGTATAATTTAGCAATAGATAGATCACCTGAGGGCATGGCAAGGACGGCCGATCGAAGAGAATTTAACGCATTCATAGTATTATTATAGGGGCCTTTCGACCCAATTTACACATTAGCTGCAGCATCATTTATCTTCTAAGACGCATAGCTGGCACCATATTGGTATTTTAAATTCCGTCTTTCTAACCTTCTTTACAGAAGCCAAACCGAAAAAACACACTATCGTACATTGAGCATTTACCCAAGATGGAGAAAATGGGAGGGGGGAGACAGAAAAGATGCTAGGGAAACAGATGACAGGTCTACTACCAACGAAATACTCCGGGTGCAGTACAGTCAGAAACAAATTTCGTGTCCATAAGCTTGATTCCTTCAGATTACTCGCCAATATCAAGTATGTAATTATATTGTAGAACAGACAACCAAAATAATAGAGAAAAATCGAAGTTTAATACAACAAAAACATTTCATTTATCGAGTTGCTACTCAGTGTTGGCCTTTTCTCTTTATGACTTCGGCAACTCGCTCTGGTGTGTTGGATAGAAACTTATGGAGAATATTCTGATGCATAGGGTTTAATTCTCTTCTTAATAATGATAGGTCGTTATGGCTAGTGGGTTACTGTTTGCCCACCCGCTTTTTACGAATCACACGCAGGTTCTCAATCCGATTAAGATTAAAGGAGTTTCCAGGCTAGGGGAACAATATTTTAAGCCACTTTACCACTCCAGCTCTATGGCACGGATAGATCTTCACCAAATTGTCTTGGATGGCTGGAAGGAGTTTGCTTATGGGTCATTTCGGCAACATTCTTTACTCAAATCGATATTTTGGGAAAGAAATAGGAGAGGGCCAGTTCCCTCGAAGGAAAAGCATTCTCAAACATAAATAGTCTGAGGATGGTTCACCGTTATAACTATACAGGACTCATGGTAGAATTCTCCTTAGGGCAGTCTAACTTTCAATGTTTCAGAGTGAAAAGGGGGCTTCGTTAGAGAAAATAAACTCGCCCCATCCTTTGTACTTTCTGCTGAACGACAACCTGTCTTTGCTGTTTTTCTTGGTCTCGCCGCGCGTGCAGATACAGGTAACCGCCCTTGTTACCACTCTCGAGGAGGTTCAACAGTAGTAACCATACGATTCAGAATAGTGGATACCCTTAGGACGACTTGATGGCTTCTTTGAAACACTTACAATCTGGCTCTTTGAATATATTGGTTATCCGAAAGATGATTCTTACAGGCTTAAGAGTTCTAGTAGCAATTTCTGCACGAGATGCCACTTTGGTACGAAACAATGACAGTACGAGTTTCCTTGGCAAAAAAGATATTGTCGAATTTAAATTTCCACAACCACTGTTCAGGGGAATGATGGGTGCAATCCCATTCAACCACACTTATCATTATGGTAACGATTAAGTGCTTAAATATGGTAGTAGGGACGATTAATTTTATGCAAGGGTACACATATACTGTACATATAGTATGCATACATAAATCTACATTATATTTATATATTTATGTTGTAACGAGAGATGTCTGCCAAAACGTTCAGGTGGGTGTCTTGGGCAGAACTATAGGTGCAAAGGGCCCCGAGAGTTTGATGAAACAAGAACTTCCTAGCCCGAAAGGCTTAGGGCAAGAATGCCGTCTCTCATATGCAAACGCACCTTGCAATCGACCGCGGATAAAATAAGTGTCATTAGGGGCGAGAGACTTTGAATCAACGCGTACGACGGTATCTCACCAGCATCGAAGGGAAGGCATGGACTCTTTGGCGCGCTCATTCCCCGCAATTCCTACATGTCCAGGAACCCAGCAGAAGATAATCTCGACATCCACCAGGATTGCCAAAACCGTAGCGTCAGAGATATCGCGAACCAGATTTGGAGATTAAAATGCCCCGAGAGAACTCTGGGCGCTTTGTGAGTCGCTATAAATCGCAATCCGTTCTGCGAACCGGGCACGTCGCGTTATCTCCCGTACCAAGCGGTGTATTGCAACTAGCTCGTCCGTGATGACAGACGCAGCGCCTGGCAGAGCCCCGCTGACTTCAAGCAAAGGGGATATGGCGTGGAAACCGACCCTCTCTTCGGACTTGGAGCCATCCGTATACACTGGCACGGTTCCAGCGTGATACGAGGTGCGCTCCAAAAATGTCTAAAGTAATACTCCTGGCGCTGTAGAAGCTTTGGGAGCAGAGGCGTGGCGACAAATAGCCAAATGTGGTACCCTCCAGGGGCGCCACCGGCCCGAGAGCTATACCTAGCCCTAAACCCAAAGGGCTTAGGGTATGTCTGGCGTCTCTCGGCGGCATAGGCACCGTCGAGATCAGCTGCGGATGCAGTGAGAGCTGTTGGCGACTGAGGGAGACGCTGGGCTCGCGCGTACAGGCGAGTGATGCACCGCATGCGGCGTAGAGTGAGTGGCATCTCCCCAGCATCGACAAGTAGGCTCTCAATGGGGGAAGTGCGGAAGGCACCAGTCACAGGCCGGTGTGGTGGATAGTCCACCTTCTGCAATGCACGCTCGGGTGAGGATGCATAAAACTCGCATCCGTAGTCAAGCTTGGAACGTTTAGGCAGCGCTTGTAGGCATCGACGTTAGCTGCGAGTGAAATATACACCAGGACATAATACCTACCCAGGTCTAGCTAAACTGCCACTACCTGAGAGGTATTCAAGACGGAGAATGAGAAAATGTCGGGTGTAAATTGTCCATTCACTTGCCTGGGCCGCATGCCGTGGTGCTGTGATTGCAAAATCCTTACACCCATCGAGGGTGAGCAGGTGAGACGTGCATAAATTGATCTCCTGAAGACACGTCAATTGAAAGGGGAGACCAGCCTCCACTGTTTCCGCCAATTAACCTAGAGTCTAATACCGGGAAGTGAAGACCCTTATCGGCATGGCTGTAGCTTTCCTGGAGCCCGTTGGTCATGGAAACTGGTGCTGCGTTTGAGGGCTTACTGAGGTGCGAGGCTCGATGCAAGTCTTCCTGCGCAGACTGCAACTCGACCAATTACTCGTGCCTTTGATGAGATTCGGTCCACCCCCTCACACAAACACGAGGAGAGAGTATAGCTAATCACAATTCACACACTAGACCTTACATGAAGCTTTATCGTCCAAGGCCCTGGAGCAGCTGTCCTACTCTGCATGCGTTGTATTAGTGTGGCAGAAACGGTGGCAGTGCTAACAACTCTGCGCTAACGGCATTTACGACTTAACACGGTAGCGATACCATCCACCTCACACTGCCGAACGGTACGAAGGGTGAGGGGAAGGGTCTCGAGGCCCTACCGTTTTCTAATAGCACGCTCGACCTTAATTGCTCCCTGGTCGGCCAGCTCTTGTTTTCTAAGTAGTCAAAGAATTCCCACGTATAGAGTAGAACTTTTACTATGTTTATGGTGAGTACGGGGTCACCTGGAGAGCAAAGAAAGACGCAGTTCAACGGAAGTTTATTCTGGGAATCAGACCTTGAGCGTCCATAGGAAACTTACACAGACCTAGTCTTACATCCATTTCTTCTCATGCCAGGACTTGTCCATCAAACGAGTTCTCCAGTCTCTTTTTCTCCGAGCAGGAGGAATTGAATCACCTAACTCATATGTTCATACTTCTTCACTATCTTCTCTGGATAATAGAAGCCTGCCATTTGAAGACACGCTCAACATTTTTTTTCTCCCATTAAGAAACTCCCAAAGCCCCACAGCCAGATACACATTTATCTACCCTCTGCTTCAAAAATTAAAAAAACAACGATTTGTAACCCTCCCCCCCACCCTGATTGCATTTTCTTCCCCTTTCAACATTGAACGGTTTCTTGGTCATAAACCCTATCCTTCAACCCAAACTGACTCAGGGGTATACATAATCCCATGTGGTGGCTATACATAATTTTATGCCATAGAAACGGGCCGTTCCCTGTCACAAAGCATCTTAGAATACCGCGGTGACTGCCGTTAAACCTTTGAAGCATTGCAAGCCAGTCAAGAAACTTTGGCCACACAATCAACTTCAATAAATAAATAATTTCTCAAAATTAAAATCTACCATAAACGAAAAATTTTCAATTCGACACTCATCCAGAAAATCTCCAACTTCAACCACTCCAAGGGAAACCCCCGCCGCAAATTTAGACTTCTCTGACCCACTTGATTAAAACTGCCCATCTTGCTTCCTGATTTCCTTGCCGCCTTTACCTCAACACACCCTACAACCAAGCAATTCTCAATGTTTATATACTTACCAATCTGGACATCAAACCATCTTTCTTGGCAATAAGAAGCCTTCTCGGTATTTATGTCTCTTTCTTAAGTTTACGCCTGACCCTATACATATAAAGTTAATCCTTTGGTTTTTGTTATCAGTTTTTGGACTTGAGATGGAAGCTAGTTTCTTCTCAAACTAGTCTAAAGAATAAAGTTCTTTTTCCATTAAACTGAGTCTTTATTTGCTCATACAATAAACTAGATACTGAGTGGAAGACCTACGTCACCTGCGGAGGCGAGCTATGGAGCGTCTGAAGAGCTCTTACAGTGGACAGTTGGGCAGGGTCAGCCGCATTTACAGAAGGCTCTATCCTGAAAAACGAGGTGACTTCGGGTCTCTAGTGAGAAACTTGGCTAATTATCTGACGCAGATGTATCATATCCTTTGGACATGGTTCCATCAGTAGATTGAATTACTAGTTTGAAGCCAGCGGATTCAAAGACACAGGGCAGCCTCTTGAGGAGGCCCAGAAGCTATTGATGCTTCACCCACCTTATTAAATGCCAATTGGGGTCCATCCAAGGGCAACCCGAGCAAACCTTGACTTGGTCACCTGCCATGTCAATAGAGAATCTGTCAGTTCTTGGAGCCCATCCCCACAACCGGGATAATGCCGGTCTTTTTATTTTTTTTTTCACTTTTCTTTGGAGAGAAGGGGCATATGGACAGACACTCCTCCCTCCTAAAAGCTCTGAGGCCAGACAGGCCAGCCTTGACCCGGTCCCTTTCACAAAATGGAGAAAAATCGACTGTCCCTGGAATCCAACCGGAAGGAACGGCCTTCTCTGTCTTCCAGTCCTTAGGGCCCTGTGTCCCCTTAGGAGGACGCTGCCCAAGAGTAAACTTAGGCTTGGGGTGGTTCCCAAAGAGGTAGAGTCCTCACCCAAGGAAGGTCCCTATCATCTGGAGCGAGGGCAGCTTGGGGTCTGCGCCCAACTCAAGAGGAGATTCCTTTCAAGGATTCCAAAGCCTCTCTTCTAACACTATAAAAGGAAATAAGCAAGGACAAAGTAGGGGTAGTCTTAAGAATGGGGTGCATAAAGGGATCGGGTAAATGCATGAAGTCAACTCAGCGAGCCAGACCTTCCTTACGGACATGTGGGCGGGCAGGACGTGCAGTACCTCCAGGAACTAAGTGTAGAGGTCTACACAGGGTACTATCCTGCGGATCACAAATTTAATAGGGAGAGATCTGTAAGGAAAGTAGTGAAGGTGGTGATTAGTAAAAGATACAAAACCGAGAGGGTGCATAACTTTTGTACTCTAGCACATTTATCCAGAGGGCTACAGCTTAGCCAAATGGAAACC
The DNA here is from genome assembly GCA_963969495.1 of Ceratothoa steindachneri. Classification (NCBI taxonomy): domain Eukaryota; kingdom Metazoa; phylum Arthropoda; class Malacostraca; order Isopoda; family Cymothoidae; genus Ceratothoa; species Ceratothoa steindachneri. The sequence goes on from OZ018317.1 coordinate 212,082,133, forward strand.
ACTTATGGGTCAATGGAATGGTAACTGGTATACACTGCAGATACCCTCGGTTCGGATTCCACATTAATCATTAGGACCCCTAAAGAGAAATATAGGCATCCTAGAAGATTGGTGTTAAAACCCCTATCAATTTCTTTTTTACATCTATTCCAATAGTGTGTGCAACTTGGTATTTTAACCCGATCACACACGAGTTCCTCCAATGACGGGAAAGGGAACCACTTCTGTGTTATTTAAAACATCTTTTCCATCCTCAATAATAACCTGGGATTCTGCTCATATCTATTTAAGTTAGAGACGCAGGATCCAAATGCAAACTAGTCGGATGTAATCGTTCAGGTTTACTCCTCACCACCTCGACCAACAAATCAGAAGCTTCACTGTCGCATCTTGAAGATCCATGGTTAAAATGACCTAATTTTGCCTCTCCATCTGACAAGATTAAGGATCTCTAAATACCTAAGAGAACGGGGAAGAGGCGGAATCAAACAATGACCTAACATTACCTGGCTCAAAAGGTAATTGGTCGAACCAAGCTGTACTCATTGCGACATCTCTGACACCAAACTTTTTAACGTTGCTGCGTCCAGGGTGGAAGAACATGATGTCAAAGCAAATCTAAGAGGTAATATAGCATCGTTTAAACACAGTTTGATGGAGAAGTTTTGAAAGGGAGGAGAACTTTGGAGGTCAGGAAGTTATACATTCCTAAGGGTTTCTTATGAATGTCAATGACAATGGAAACTGAAGAATTTACGAAGCCAATTTCAATTGGGGGCGTTTTGGAAAGCGCCAATATCACTAGAAAATGTCCACACACTTTTATGCTCGGATCTTTAAAAAGGACACATTTTTTTCAATGGCAATAAGGTCCTATGTGCTGTAGCATCTTATGCATAGAATATCCCCAGCCAGATGGCCCCTAAAACACATTCCTCCCATGCACATCTATCATTATTACGTACCTGTCCTTTGGTAAGACCAAGTGGGCAGTCGCCAGATGGGCTCTAAAGAAAAAAAAAAAATCCTTTGGTAAGCCCTATTCTCTCATTCGACCAAATTATCCACACACCTTTTAAGCGGTCTTCCGACCCCGATACAAGGAAAAACCAACACCTCTACAATAATCTTCCTCTTCCACCACCAAACCCTAACTTAATCAAAGACATCCGCACTATCTTCACTCAGATACTTTAACACTATCACCAGACATCTTAAAAGAGCCTCTCCCCCTAATAAATCAATCAGAGAAATCACTACATAGAACAGAGTAATCACATCTCAGGTCAGGTCACTCCACTATAATACAGCAATGCAAACACAGAATAAACTTTGCCCCAAAACCAACAGGCACCATCAACCACCTACTTATAGACTGTCCAAACCTCACACAAGTACGCACCACGCACATTTCTCTTAGGACCCTCTGGACCTACCCAGGGAGCGTGGGAACCTTACTAGGAGCTGTCCACTTCGCATATGAGAGGTGGGTGGGGTGGGGGAGAGCAGCGAGTAAAGTCTGCTACATATACTTACCCCTACAAAAAAGGGGGTTGTGTGTGCCAAGGCTCAGTGACCTGAGGTGGCAGAGGCCACCGGCCATCACACCAGGGGGGCAGGAAGAAAAGGAGAATTTTGAGTCTGACGCAATGATTAAACTGTCTCAGAGTCCCTTCCCTCCCCTTCCCTACGATCTACGACAGTGATGGAAGAGGTTTGGTGTTGCATCCCTACCCTATACAAACTTTCTTCCCTCCTGAGGTTCTTTCTGATCTGTTCCCGTCTGTTCTTCTTACTTGGAGAGAGAAGAGGACGTCGAAGTCGGTAGAGAAAAGGGCGGTCGAGTCATTGCGAGGTCCGGGCGTGAAGCCGTCTTCGGCGTAGATATGAATCTTCCTGTATCTAAATGGGACATCGAGTCAGTGACCCAAAAGGGCAGATGAATACATTCGACCGGAGATAAAGATTTGAAAAAAAGAGTAACAACTTGGGATAATTTTCTTTTTCTTTAATTTAAAGCGAAAACCATGGAGTGTCTCTAGTACAAAGTTTTGTAAATTAGTGAAGCTAGAGGAAGTGAAATTATGTCAAAGAGATTTAGTCAAAGATCCACCTATGGGCATTGGTGCAGAGACGGCGCACAATTCGCCAGATATCAGATGTACCCTCATTTCTATGCAACAACAAACAAGATTATTTCTAGGATACTAGAAAAATAATAAGGAATGCTCCGGCGTCGGAGGAGGCCAATCTCTTGCCAAAACTCGGCTACTCCACACGAACCCCTCCAGAGAACAAGGGACAAGAGGCAGTGACCCCGCCTCGCCCTGCGCAAAGATCACTTAGACTGGGGGATTCAACAGGATAGTATGGGGAACACAGGGGGGGAGGGGGTCCATTAAATGGCAGTGTGTCCCGTGAGTGTGCCCAATTTGAAGACAACAGAAAGCGACCTGAAGCCCAAGGCAATAGTAGAGGCGCGATGGCGCACTAAGTTCCCCTCAGCTGTCTCCCTTCTTCTTTGCTAGGCAGCCCGAAGAACTGACATTATACCTGCCATGTAGTCGGTGTGAGAAAGAGCCAAGCGCTGGTGTGGTTGCCCAGGCCTCGCGGACTCTTTAGCGCGCTCATTCCCCTCATGTCCAGGAACCCAACAAAAGATAATCTCCGGTCTCTGAACCGGACACGACACGTTATTTTGCGTACCGAGTTGAAGACAGACGCAAGGCCTGGTTGAGTGCTGCTGAATTCAAACAGAGGGGACAAGACATGGAAGCCGACCCCCTCCTGGAACTTGCAGCCATCCCTGTACATTGGCATGGATCCCGCGTGACACGAACTGGCTCCAAAAAGGTTGAACGCAATACTTTCGGCGCTCTAGAAACTTTGGGAGCAGAGGCGTGGAGACAAAGAGTCAAAGGTGGTGCCCTCCAGCGTAGCTAGAGACGCCACCTGGCTAAGAGCTAAACTGAGCTCTCGAGTTTCCTAACGCTAAAACAAGGGGGCTTAGGGTATGACTGTCTCTCTCGGTGGCATAAGCACCGTTGCGATCGGCCGCGGATGCAGTGGGAAATGATGGCGACTGAGTAAGTCGGTGGGCGCGCCCGTACAAGTGCATAATGCACTGTGTACGGCGAAGAGCGAGTGGAATCTCCTCGGCTTCGAAAGTAGGCTTTCGATGGAGGAGGTGTGGAAGGCACCAGTCGCCCGAAGGGGACCGGTATGGCGGGTCGTGTCCACCTTCTGCAATATGCGCTTCGCTGCGGATGAGGATATGTAAAACTTGCATTTGTAGTAAAGCTTCGAAACGAAGGATCGCAAGAAAAGGTGAGGCAGTAGCCCGAGTGCACTCTGTCTCTGAATGAAGAATGTCAATGGTGGGGATACAAAAGACCCCAAGGCTGAGAATATGAGCCTCCCAGGTAAGCCATCGGTCAAAAACAAGACAAAGGAAAGGGTGCGAATCTACCACTTACGGGAAAACCCTGTTTAGGAACAAGTCCGGGTCGAGGTGGAGCCGTGGATGGCGCAGAAGTGCACCACCTTAGTCTTGGCCAAAGAAAACCATAATCTGTAAGCTTCGGCATCGCGAGAGATGCGGTTCAATGCCTTTTGGAGTCGACGCTACGTTACAGAGTTGGCCTCTGGGCTGCACAAAACGAGATCGAAAGGTAACACCGACGTGATACCGCTGATGCTCTAGGCAAAGAGTGCGACACTGAGGACACTTACCTGCGGGAAACCTTCTTCCTGATCATTTGGGCCTGAGAGGGATTCCCCCACCCATACGTAGAATCAACCAGCTCACAAAAAATAAAGATTGGGAGGCGTCCCCTCGCCCCCATCGCGAGATTTTTTTTAAGGGGCTATCTGGCGACTACCCACTTGGGCATAAGTCGCCGCAAACAAACAGCTCAGTTCTAGGCTACTTTAAAATAAAAATTTGAAAAGAAAACAGCAATAAAAAGAGAATTAGGAAGCAAGCTCCGGCGTCGGGGGGAGGTCCCCTTCCACCCGGCGTAGGAGCGTGTGACCTAGAAAGAAAACAATAACAATAACAAAACAACAACAACAAAACTTAGTTAAATAAAAGGGAGAAGGCCGGCCTCCCCCCAAAGGTCAACAAGTCCACCAGTCAATGTGCACGCACTCGTCCAAAGTACAAAGCCCTCGCGAGGAGAATCTCCATGTTACGGTATCGCCATGAGGTATCATAAGCCTTCTCCAGATGGAGAAGGCCTCGCAGGCTGCATTTTATAGTCGAATCGAGCATCCGACGTGGTGTCGAACTTGTGGCCTCCGCTGTTCAGAAAAAAAAAGCTAATCGAACATTTACTAATTTCTCCATCAACTTGCACTGGTAGGAGGCTAGAGAGAGTGGACTGAAACTGGCCGGGGGGTAGTGATCTCTTCCCGGTTTGCAAAAAGCGAACACAGTAGTCTGGGAGGATACCCTCTGCCCAGATCCTGTCAAATAAATCTAACAGAAAGGCCATGTCTCGCTCACCCAGGTGTCGAAGCATGGCGTACGCTTCCCACGGCCCCCTGTCAAGAGTTTAAGTCAACCCAGTGAGTCAGGCCTTTCCTATTAGCACTGAGGCTGAGAGGATGTTCTGCTCCTACGGATACCAGGTGTAATAGTACACACAGGTTCTAAAAGGATATATAAGGAATGGTGTGGGGGGTGAAGGAGAAAGGGTGGGAAGAAAACAGGCATGTTAAATACCACACACCTCCCAGCCCCAATCGATGATGAGTAAATGAAAGCTAGTGGGTGACTAGCCTGAAAATCTAGTTTTCAGCCAAGAAATATAGGTGATAAGAAATATGTTAAGAAAGTGGCCAATAAATGGTAAAATATTTAGGAGAAAATACTGGGGGCACTAGGAGGACATGCCGTTCCTCCAGATGCTGAAGGAAAATATTTTGATTCTATGGGATAGAGGACTGATTAAAGAGAGAACTTACCTTGCAATCACAGTGCCACTCCTGTCAAACACTACCTGAGTGTTGTATATGAAGTAGCCTTCTGGAGGACAATCTGTTGAAGGCAACACCAGCCATGGCATGGACACCACTGTTTCATCCAAGCAAGGGCAAAATTCTGCGAGGTTGACCACGAGGTATAGTGCGGCATCACGAGCACCACAACTAAGAATTCTCATTGCCTGAAGAGAAATGACTTTAGACTGCTTTGTTCGCTAAGCAAGAGAACTACCTCAATTTGAGTGGATGAATTAGTGGATGAAATAGGATTTTTTTTAAGGGGCCCATCTGATGACTACCACCACAAAAAAAAGGTTAAAAAACACAAACCAATACCAGAAGAAACAAAACCAGACATGCTCCAGCACCGGGGGACTCTCCTCTCAGTGCCTGAGAATGCATCTCCTACCCAGAAGACAGGTCAGATAAAATGGAGGTAGTGTATGGAATAGGATCAGGAAAACAGGTAGCTCGACAACAAAAAATGAAACAAAATGAATGTGAATAAATGTATAAGTTTGTTTACTTTCTCTTTTTGCAGCTGTCAGAGAAGGCATAGCCCCTGAAATTAAAAGAAAGGCCAATTTTTCGCCCAGACTGCCCAACTCCAAAGTAAGATTAAAAAAAAACCAGCATCAACATGAGGAAAAAAATTAAGCAACATACAACAAAAATATCCTGACAGAGTAACTCTTGTATGTGCCCTGGAAAGGATGAAAAGTCACAAGCCAGTACACCCCCACAACCTTTTTCTAAATAGCGAGAATAAAAGTTGGAGATAAATCAATTGGGATGGTTTTTACCACTGATCTTGCCTCATTTAATGGCTTTTATTTGTCGGTGGGGTAATAACAGTTTCACATTGAATCTGAACAACAGCATGGTAGCCCCTGAAAAGTCAACCCAATTCATGACTCCATCCATTGACTTACCACAACCAATGTGGCTTAATTTGGCTACAATTGGGAGTGGTGTTTCCAATGGCTAGGCTGTAGCTCCAAAAGGTTGGGAGATAGGATAGGATGAATAAGGATAGGTTTGAGGTAAATACCCTGAGACTTGGCCAATCGTACTATAGGAATGATCCTTTGGAGTATGATCTTAGGGTGGGTGATCATCTACCAATTTTGTAACGTCAGGGGCACTTGGGCCAATGGAAGACAAGAAAATTAAAGATAAGAATTTCCTGAACATTTTGCTACATACTTAAAAACCAAGCAACACACACTTAAAAATATCACTCATGCAGCCTGTTACCTACATTTAGAAAAACAAAGAAAAAAAGCATAATGTAAGGAAATTATAAAACAAAATGCAAGAGGATGACTCAATTAAAATTGTATGCCAAGTTTGGAAACATTTGCCAAAAAAGGTAAAAATTAATTTCCACAACTAGAAAAATGAGACAATGCATACTGATGCAATAACTAAACCATAGATTAAGTAATATTACTTAAATAAAATGTCTTAGTTTTTCAAATTACATTATAAAGCAACTGCAAAGGAGTAAAACCAATAAAATGTACAAAAGAAAGCTAAACCTCTTTAAGATAGCTCCGGTATTTGAAAATATTGAAGTGTGCAGCCGTTTGTCTTTAGTAGTGGTCACATCTCTATTCTTAGTTTATTGGGAAAAGCTTATAAAAAGGATTTTACACAATTCTAACACTATGCCATCTCAAAATAAAAGATCTTGGTAAATAAATGTGGAAGACACGGTAGTAAATTATACCAAGTGCAGGGGAGAGAGACTACAAGCTAGATAGGAATTTCCTGGCATTCACAGAAGGATGGAAGAAGGTGAAGTATGTGAAGTATTTATTTCCAAGAAAAGATTTGGGGGAATTGATCCCATTCTTAAAAGAATACTGAAAATGTTGTTAAAATTAAACTAATTCTTCTTTTCTAAAAAGGAAAAAATTCTAGTCAAAATTTAATGTGGGATATTTGACAACTAAAAGTCCTGCAAATTCAGATCGAAGCCCCTGACTTTTTCTTCTTTTTTTTTAACTACCATCTGGATTTATTCAGACTTTTTACTTTACTCTAAAGAGATATAAATCCTAATCAAAATTAACACCACCTGGAACATTTTGAGAATAACCTGGCATTCTGGATTGACTTGGATAATTATGCTTCAGAAATCCTGAAAGCTAAGTGAAGGTTAAGATGATTAAAAAACATTTCTGATTCATACTTAGAGAAAAAACTTGCATATACACTTGCAAGTTATGTTAGAGAACCTCAAATTTACTAACAATTTATGGTTGCAACACAATAGGTTATATATTCAGCACATTTGTTTTTATTCTCTCTACTACTTTAGCTATGCTATGAATATGACTTGTAAGAACAAATAATATTACCTCAAAGTAGTCCATTGTGGTGTTATAAGAACAGGGAATGATTTTCAATAAAGGATCTGGGACATACTGCGTAAAGGTCAGGAAGTTTTCTGTTTTGTAATGACGAGACATTTCCCCACTCTGAAGACCATACTCTGGGGTAATGAAGATGTCCACAGACTATAAAAATAAGCCATTAGTTTTATTTTTTAATTACATTATTATTTTCAAAATAATTTATCCATTGGAAAAATGCCTTTCTAATCATTGATAATGGTACAAAAAAAAAATTGTAAAAATTAAGTACAGTTTGATAAATTGGACTCTACAAAAAAGGAAAAATCAAGTAAACATCTGCAAAGGTTTTTTAAAAGTACAAAAATAAAATAACTAACTTGTTTTTTAGCTTGATTAGTATACTTTACAAAGGCCATTGCATTTTTTCTCAAAACCTCCTGACCTCTCCCATCTCGATTCCATTTATTATATGGCTCATATTCAAGTACAGCTGCAATATATGTCACATGGGAGGGGGAAAGAGGACAAGTCTTTATTTGGGGTACAAAATACTTAGAAATGAGACATTCTTCAAAACTTAGTATACACTCAGCAAGAATGAGTATGGTATAAATAAAAATGGCAATCATTCTCATTCTAGAACCCTGAAAGAAAATAGGAAGCATACTGTCAGTGATATAATTCTGTAAGATTTTTTTTAATTACAGAGGTTTAAGTTGCAATAATCAAATTAGGCTATTACTGGGTTAAATTAAAACAAAAGAAAAATAAGACCTATTCCAGCATTGGGGGTGGGGAGGGGAGGTGAGCTTCCCTAAGACACTCAATACCAAGAAGACATAAAATGGAGGAGGCGAGTTACTCTCCAAAGAAGTCAGTAAGACTTAGAAACAAGCAGCAGGAGCGAGCCTGCATAGAAACAGGTAATGTGTGCTGAGATCCCTCAGACTAGGGCAGTAAACAAGAATGCGCCAAACTGTCTGGGGGACCATGCAGTCATTGTAGCCATCAAATGGCTGTACATCCCACAAATATGCCAAATTAAAAAAAACAACTTTAAGTTCTTATTGGACATTTCCCATCTTATTTGCCAAGCAGCCCAGAGTGCAGACCTGATTCTTGCCATATAATCAGTGTAAGGAAGAGTGAAAAGCTGGTCTGGTCACCCAGTCCTTACAGACTGTCTTCCTCATTCCCTGCAATCTCTAGATGTCCAGGAACTCAGCAGATATTTTTGACATCCAATCAGCTTGTGGCATCACATACTAAGAACCAGAGGGTGCAGAGATTCCAATGTCCTGAGAGAGGTCAGGATGTTTTGTGAGTCACTATTGATGGTGGTCTCTAAACCATACACAATGCATTTTCTCCTGTATTGAGCAGCTTATTACAACCAACTCAGGCATGAAGATAGGTGCAGCACCTGGTAGAGACCACCTGAATTTAAACAGGTTTTTTTTTTTTTTTTAATTATTTAAGGGGCTATCTGGCGACTGCCGACTTAGGCATAAGTCGCCGTAAACAAACAGCCTAGTTCTAAGCTACTTTAAAAAATTGAACAGGAAACAACAATAAAAAGAAATAACAATAACAATAACAAAGCAATAACAAAAACAATAACAAAAACAACAACAATTAAACCTGGTTAAATGAAAGGAAGAAGGCCGGCCTCCCCCAAAAAGTCAATAAGTCCACCAGTCAAAGTGCACGCACTCGTCCCGAGTACAAGGGACAGGCGGTATTAAACAGAAGGGACACAGCATTGAACCTGACCCCCTCTTTGAACTTGCAGCCATCCATGTACCTCATTCACTAATGCCCAAATTACTCATCAAAACTTTCATTGATGATCAGAATATTATCTGCAAATAACAAGCAAACCTACTAGAAACCATATTCATAGCACATTGAAAGGACCAAGGGATATTTCATCCAAAATTGCAGTTTTGGAACTGGTAATGCTTTATTGCAATGGAGAAAGCAATTAGTCAGTTACCACCCTACTTTCCTCACTGAGCAGCATCTTGTAATACCCCAGACAAGGTCTAACTTAGTGAATAGCCAGATCCCATGCCTAAAGACTGATTCCCTGTCAAATCAGGCAAAAATTTTAAAATATGGAACCACACCCTCTTGTATTTTGATGAAAGGGTAGATTTTTGATTAAAACCAGTGAGTCTGAAATCTGTTTTTCAAATTCCTAATTAGAAGCAAAGTTATAGCCATCCTAATTTAGGGAAGTTTGGCAGCCCCCTCCCCCTCTAACCCCATATTATACTTATCCTAGACCCTAAGTCTCCTAGAAGGTTAAACAAAAAGCCTTAAAAAAAAGGGGATTTTTACTTCTTTAAAAATGATAGGTCAATAGTTTACATAGAAAAATATTAAATAATTTACAGCCACCTAATTATTAAATGAGGGGAGGGGGGCAAAGTACATAGAAATCAATAATTTTGTTTCTTAAAATGAATAGTTTTGGGGGTATATTTTACTTGGTCTGTATACAAGGTTAAATATATTTAAAAGTTTATAATTTTTTTAGCATAAGACTATGTGACAGCATAGCCTGCAAGAACAACATATAGACTATAGATAGACTATGCTGTACTATACCTGTAGAATTACTTTATGTTAGAGGAGAATTTTTCTATTTCTTTTGGGTCAAATGAAGATGTGATTGCAACTCCTGTGTTCAATTGGGAACTCCATGAAATGTTCTTTATCAATACTTAATATATATTCTCAGTGCCCCCCCCCCCACACACACACAAAAAAGGAGAATTTGTTTTGCACAATCTGGTGCATGAAGTCAATTTTAATCTTTATGTTCATCTGAGATTTCTTCAATAAACCCTATTAAGCAATATGTTCATAGGTTACAAAGAACATATTGGCCAGTATTATAGTCAATGTAGGTCATGAAAGGAATTAATATATCAGCTTAAATTAGGTTAACAGTAATTTTGTTGACTGTAATTTTTTTAATACTTTGACAGTCATTAAACTGTCAGGAATAATTTTATGGAATCCTTATGTACCTGCTGAGGTTTGAGCAGTCTTAAATCTAAATTGCAATTGCTCTTCAATTGTTGATGTCATCAGATGGAATGCAAAAAAAATTAATTTCATTAAAATAATTTACAGAAAATTTTAATTGTGTTATAATTGGTGATTTTTAAACCCACTGAAGAGACCCCTTAGTTGCAACCCTTTTAACCCTGCCTCAATAACATCAGAGGCATTCTTTCCATGATTGGTATCAAAAATTTACATTCACAATTCATTGCAAAGTCTAAAAAATGATAGCACAGATTTAAAAAGTTGTACTTATTTACCCATTATTAGTTTAATCAAAGTTATGGATAAGATAACTTGATAGATTAGTAAATAAACTACTTTAAGTGTTCTAATTTTTTAATTAGAAACAATCAAGACAGTTTATTCAAAACAAAAATGTTGAGTTCATTTAAACCTCTATCTATATCATGTATAATTAAAATATATGCCAAATGAATGATGCATTAGCAGAAACTATAGTTAATGCGTTTTATGGAAAAGCTTTAATGAAGAAATGTCAGATGAACTTTAAGTCTAAAATTAACTTCATGCACCAGACCTAGTGCATAAACTTGCACAAAACAAACTTTTTTTTTTTGTGTCAACTGAGGATGATCGGTAGCGATTGGACATGTTCTCAGTGAGCTCTCTATTCAGGGATGTGTTTTGTTTTCAGTGTAATATATTTAAGTTCAGGAAGATGGTTAACATTGAGTGTTAGACAAAATATTCAAGGAATTTTTAATTATATTTTCAATTAAATTGTGAAATAGCTCCAGTTTGTTTATGTTTCAGAGCGGCCTAATTTTCTCCCCCCTTTTTGTCCACACTTTCTTTTTATTATTTAATTAAAGGATTTTGAAAAGTTTTTTCAGTATGGCTTTTGCTTTGGATGAAATGAGTATGCCCGTTAATGTAAATAGTATGTATGTAGTTTGTGGTTTTTGTGGTGTTGAAAGAAGAGCAAATGTACCTGAATGCCCCTTGTGTAGTGTGAATCGTGCAAATGTGGCTTTGGTAGAGGAGGTGAGTCCGTTGCATAATGAATGCAAGAGATTAAGTGAGTTGGTGCATGAAGTGAGAAGGGATGCGAGTGTATGTATTGTTATAACATTGTAATTACGTTATAACTAATTTATTTAAAAGGAATAAATTCCTTTTATATTAATATAAACACTAACACACTGTGATAGAACGAGTTGAAGCTGCGTTTAATTTCAACTCCTATCCCATATTATTTAAAACCACGATGCTGCCCACATGCATCTTTGATTCGAGGCTTGGAGTCTTATCACAGCTACCGGATGTCAATGTTTAATCAAGGAGGTTATCGTCCCCCCGTTCGCCCCCATACGCCGACCTCGCCAGATTGAGTTGGGCTTATGAGCAGATAAGGCATTGTTCTCCGGCCCGGCTGTGCGTTCCCTCCATTTTCCCCCACGCCAAGGAGATGTCCTGGCTATTTATATGGAAACTTTACCACTAAGATCAGATTGGAGATCCAGATTTTCGTCGCGAAACATCACCACGACCCTCTCTCCCTTTGTGCGCCAAGGGACCTCGACCTCGAGATTCACCATCACTTGTCCAGAAGGAGGACAATATTCCTTGAGTGCCAAAGGTTCGAGCCTTTCCAACGCCAAGTCCCCAAGGCTTCCCCCCCTGTTGTTCAAAGGAGAACAGCATTAGAACAGCCATTGTTCATTTTGAGCCCTTCGCCAAGAAACGGTTCTCATCCCCCCCTGTTGTTCAAGGAGAACAACCTAGAACAGCCATTGTTCGTTTTGAGCCCTTCGCCAAGAAACGGTTCTCACCCCCCCTGTTGTTCAAAGGAGAACAGCATTAGAACAGCCATTGTTTGTTTTGAGCCCTTCGCCAAGAAACAGTTCTCACCCCCCCTGTTGTTCAGAGGAGAACAACATTAGAACAGCCATTGTTCTTGAGCCTGTAGACAAGAGACGGTTCTCATCCCCCTTTGTTCAGAAAAGAACAACCTAGAACAGCCATTGTTCTTCAAGCCGTTCGTCGAGAAACGGTTCTCCTTCCCAAGACGCCTCATCAGGATCCTTTTATTCCCCCCCCTCGGCTGGAACTCGCCAGCGGACCGAAACTCCTTTGCGCCACCTTCCACTGCACCACTAGTGCAAAAGTTACGTAAGCCAAACGTCACCTTTGAGTACTTAACCCTTTTGTCAATTCTATCCTGTGCTTTAAATGGTTTATCGAACCATCCCATCTCTTTAACTCTATATTTGTTTTACCTTTTTTAAATCCTTTAAATCCTCGGATTAGCCGAGCCCCCACGACCCTTTCAATTCTCTGTTTATGTCAATATTTTCCTTCTTGTGTTTGTTGGTAGTTATTATTAATAAAACTCTATTTTATTAATGATAGCAATATTATTATCCTTGAGCTCAGTTCCACTTCTTAAGCATATCGAAGATACATAATATCGGCCGCCAGACAGTAACGCACTCTAAAGATAATTAAGGAAGTTCCCTCAACGAATAGTGTTATATATGGTATCGTTGGGAGTCATTGTACGACACACACAAATATAGAAATAGAATAAAAATATACTAACCTTTGCTAGAGGATCACTATGTGCAGATATTTAAATACCAGTAGGTATGTGAAAGGGTAAATATAAATAGAATAAGAAAAGAGAGTTCAGGAGCAAGGATAGTTGTAGATAGTTAAGGCAAGTTTAAGTACTCGCAATACCACTTAATACATTAATTAGATCATTTTTAGAATTTGTAATACACCAGTATGATAACATGTAAGAGCACAAGTTAGATACAAGCTTCTAGCTTCGTGTCTAGGCTTCGTCTGATGCTGTATTGCACAATATCTGAACTATACATTAGTGTAAGAAGTTCTCTAGAAAATTATCCCACAATTTTGATATATTAATATTAGTTCCCACTATATTACAGGCATGAAGAATGTGTCTGGGACTGGGAGGGTAGAAGATAGGCCTAGACTATGGACTGGAGAGAAAGAAGTGACTGATGTAAGTGAAGATAAATGGTAGCTGAATATGGATAGAATCTATTTTTTTTTTTTTTTGTAGAGCCCATCTGGCTGGATAGAACGATAGGCTAGGTGTTCTGGTAGAGCGAATGTGTTTTTAGGGCCTTCTCCCACCCCTTTCCCAATACCCTCTCCCTCCCTATGTAACAATGTGTGAGTAAATGGGAACGGGTTTTTTTTCTTTATATATATATATATATATATAATATTGATTTTCATGTTTTGTATAAAATGTTTTTTTTCTCTTCCTCAGCTAATTACTTATTTTGTGAAGGTCCACTCTATAATTAGGATAATCCTTCAATTTGTAAAGAGTGGTGGAGATTGTAAGATTCAAAGTAACTTAACTAAAGTTATTGTATGTCCCATTTGGAAGGAGGAGGGCTTCTATATTGCCTCAATACGCGACTGGATCACAATATAATATTATATCGAGCTCGGAGGCACCAGCCTTTTTGGGGAGGAAAAGTCTGCAGCAATTGTGAACACTGAGTGGCAGCCGGCAGGACTTTCCCTTGGGGGTAAAATGTTAGGCCTTTTCTTTGTTGTTAAGTACAAGTGTGGTTGTTAGGCCTCCTTGAATGATTTTGTATTGTTTTGGATCCAGTGTGCTTATTAGACCTCTTTGGTATTGTTCATTTAGTTGTGTATATAGGGTTTTGTTTGGTAATAGGATCGATTATTTTTTTTTAATATCTTTTTGCTAGTATTCATAAGTAGGAATGTTTTTTTATAAGTAACGAGATCTCAAATTATCTACCCTATATCTCTTGTAAATATTTACCCCATATTTTGGTAAATAAAGGACTGTATATACAATCCGTTTCATTTCTCACATCCGAATTAGTGTAAGAAGCAGGTTGGATCAATTGGGGTTAGAGGATAGATTTTCGTCCCGCTACATTTGGCGCCTGAATAGGGATGTGAGATCTCGAAACTGGAAGCGTGGCAGAATTGGATTGCAGTGATTGTTTTTTCCTTCTTCTGTCCTTTCTTACTAACTTGGGAGGATGGCTTCTGTGGAACAGGGTCTCCATGATGAGGTTGTGTGACTGAGGCTTGAATTGAGAAAGAGGAAAAATGTACAATGTTAAGGAGAATGCTTGAGGGATTGAGGAGTGATATGGTAGGTATGAATGAAAAGACTGATCGGATGAAAGACAAAGGCAGGTCAACCGCCTAGTACACTCCGTGTCCCGCTGCTTGCATCATACTATTCCATTATTAGAATAGTTTATTTTTGTATGTCCATCTTTGCCCTGAGCATTGGATAAGCCCAGCCAAGTAGAAGAACATCGTAACATTATTTATCCTTGGAGTCAGATAAATAATTCGCTGTAATGCCATCCTTCACCTATAAACTGGAACTAGCCACTCCCTCATAGTGGTGGTTTATGAAACATATTTCATTCACCGTTGTCAGGACCTATATAATTGGTAACCTTGTAGTCTACAATACCATTTATCTAACTCCCCATAACTGGCAACCCCCCCCCCCTCCTCTCATGATCTGGAGAGGAGGAGAGTGATTGCCCCCTAAGACCCAAAATCTAAGGGGTGGATGGGTTGGGCTTGAACAGCCCTACTGTTATGGATATTTCCATGTAAGAGTGAAGTATATGGTGGCTCACTCATTATAACACATCATAATAAAAGCATGAATTGAAAATGAATCATGACATATTAATAAAATATATTATAATTAGTAGATATCTGTCTCTAAGGATGCAGATAAAGTCCTTGTCCTGAAAGCAGGAGATCCAGCGCCTTTCTCCACCGGGAACTGAAGAAGCCTGAAAGAGGCTTGTTGGGATTAAAAGCCTTTCCATCCAGACGTTTCAGTCCCTTCCCCTCCTAAAAGGACTGACCTCAACTTTAAGAAAAAGCTTTGGGAGAAAAGTGAGCTAGTTTTCATTTATTTGGCCCTATTGAGGTAATTTGACAAACTTATATAATAGGCTGGATATTGCAAAATGGTGAATAAAAGCACAAAAAATTCAGATTCATGAGGAAAATGTAAAATTAATGTGAAACAGTCAGAACCTGCTCCACTTTGTGAATATTGTGTAATTTGGTTCCATACAATTTGTGAGAAAATTACTGATGATGTGTACAATGCCTTGAAAACAATTATGAAAGGCAAAACTCACTGGTTTTGCTCAAACTGTGACTCAAAGACTATAGATGTCTTAAAGTTGGTAACTAAACTTAAAACAAAAAATGATAAATAGAAAAAAAGGTAGATGAAATTGATAATAAGGTTGAAGATGTGATTCAGGTTAAAAATGAAGAATTTAGAGGAAATATAAAGAAAATAGCTAGAGAAGAGTTTTTCAAAAATAGATGAAGACAAAAAAAAGAGAATTGCTTGATAATAAAGAATATGAAACAAATTAGTGAGATAGACATTGAGGAAATTAATAAAAAGAATTTGCAGAATGCCAATGATGACAGGGATATATTGAATAAACTTGGGATATTTTACAAGTTGGAAATAATGAAGTAGTTGAGGCAAAAAGGTTGCAGAAGAAAGAAAATTATAGAAATAAGCCAAAGATGTTATTTGTAAAAGTGAAGGATAGGGACCAGAAATACAAAGTTTTGAATAAAACCAAAATATTTGATAATATACCAGAATGGAAAGGTATTTATGTTGACTCGGATAGAACCAAGGAGCAGCAGGAAGAAGATTTTAAATTAAGAAATCAGCTAAAAGAGAAGAGAGAAGGTTCTCAAAATCCAAAAAACTGTATAATGAGCCAAGGAAAAGTAGTTCAAAAGGTTTCGAACCAAAGAGAGCATCAGTAAGCCAGCAAGATGTTATTGTAAATAAACTTAGTTTTAAGGAAAATAGTTCTAGGTTAAACAAAAAATTGAAAGCAGTTTTGATTAATGCAAGAAGTATAGTTAATAAAGTGCCTGACCTATATGTTTATGAAAAAGACCCAGATATAATAATAATTACTGAATCATGGGCATCAATTAAAATTGGGGAAGCAGAAATAAAACTGAGAAATTATGACACATTTAGAAAGGATAGAGAGAAAGGTAATAGAGGAGGAGTTATGATGTATGTTAAATCAGAACTCAAAGCGACATTAATAGAGGACTTGATGAACAATAAAAATACAGAGTCAGCATGGTGTAAGATAAAAAGTAATGTAAACAATAGCAATATTGTTATTGGATGATGTTATTTAAGTACATCAGCATTACAATTAGAAAAAGGTAATTTATTTTAAATTCTTGGAACAGTTTGTCAAAGAGAAGAAAATATCATTATCGCAGGTGATTTTAATTATAGGATGATAGATTGGGACTCTTTGCATGCAGAGGGAGAAGCCAGAGACTTTCTTGATTTAACTATGGATAATTTTCTCATGCAGCATGTAGGAGAACCAACGTGACAGGACAGTATTTTAGATTCAGTATTAACCTCAAATGATAATCTAGTGGACAATGTAAAAGTAAAATCATTATTTTAGTAGTAGTGATAACAATATTGTGCAATTTACTATATCTTTGCCAATGTTAGATTTGAATTGGAAAGAGAAATATCTTAATTATAGGAATGCTGATTTCAAAAAATTAGAAGAAGAATTTAGAAAAGTTGACTGGATCAAAATTTTAAAGATAAAAATACATATGAAATGTGGGATTTATTTAAAAAAGAACATTACAGAATAATAAATTTATGTGTTCCAGTAAAACTAAGAAGCAAAGCGAAACCTAAGCCACTTTGATGGAATATACATATAGCGAGAAAAAGAAAAAAACAAAACTAGAGGGTGGAAAAGATATAGAGACAATCCAGACTTTCAGCACAATGAAAGATATAAAAATGCAATAAAAGAGTTACAAAGAGAAATGAGAAATAAGAAAAGCTAAGAGAAAGTTTGAACTGAAAATTTCACGGCAGATTAAGAGAGACCCCAAAATCTACTATAAATATGTAAGAAGCAAATTAACTGTTAAAGAGGAGGTTGGACCTTTAAAAAATGAAAATAGTGAAACTGTAACAGATTATCTCCAAATGGCAAATAAATTTAATGAATATTTTACATCTGTTTTTTACAAGTGAAAGGCTAGAGAACATACCACAACCCCCCAAAATTTCTGGGATGGATAAATTGGATTTCAGCAAGTTATTTGTGTTAGAAGGTAGTAATAGAACTAGAGGCCACCACTTAAAGATTAAAAAACAGGTGCAGACTGGATGTTAGAAAATATTTTTTCACTAACAGAGTGGTGGATTATTGGAATAGTTTGCCACCTGAGACTGTAGACAGCCCAAACTTGAATGTTTTCAAGCGCAGATTGGATGATTATATGGGGATGGAGGGTTAATTTCTTACTTTCAGTATGTGGATATGTTTCTTGACTCATTCCTGTGGATGCAGTTTCTTTTTATTGTATATTTTTTGGGACTTTGATTTTGTTTTTGACAGACTCCTATGGAGGCTTTAAATTATATATTGTAGATGCATGGTTGGACATTCCTATGGATTGTTAAATTGTATATTGTAGATGCATGATCTGACAAAATCCTATGAATGCATATGTGGGTGGGATTTGATGGATGCGGATGACCTTTGATAGGCCCTTGTGGCTTTTGTCATCCGTGAAATTATGTTATGTTATGTTGAAAGATGTTGATTTATCTGAGACTGCTATACATAAAATTTTAGCAGATTTAGATCCAGAAAAAGCACCTGGAAATGAAATTTTTTTTTAATATAGTTCTTAGAAAACTTAGACATTTGATATCAAAGCCATTGGAAATTATGTTTAATCTATACTAACTCTTTGCTGTCTGTCACCAAGCCATGACTGAATACACCTAAATATACTGCCATTGATCCTGTGTGCTTTAACTTTGCTCAGAAGCCGTAAGTGTGGCACTCGATCAAAAGCCTTACTAAAGTCCAAGTATAAAATATCATAGTTTTCATCATTATCTGCTGCTTCATACACCTTACTATAAAAAGACAGCAAATTAGTCACGACAGGATTTACCCTTACTAAAGCCATGCATCTGCCCTTAGTCTTCACAATTACCGAGATAGAAGTGATTTAATAGAGATTTTTAAGATAATGCATAGTTATGAAGGATTAAGAAAGGAAGATTTTTTTTACAATGAGTGACGATATTAGAATTAGAGGTCATGGCCTAAAAATTTTTAAGGATAGATCAAGATTGAATATCAGAAAGTTCTCCTTCAGTCAAAGTTATTGATGAATGGAACAATTTAGATGATCAAACTGACTATGCAAGGTCAATAAATTGCTTCAAATAAAAAATTGGCAAATTATTTGAAGAATGTCCAGAGCCACGAATAAGTCCGAGAAGGCTACCTGCTCCATTAACGAGAAGACAGCTGGATGAAGCTTGGTAAGTATCTGGTACACTAGATACAATACTGTAAGCAGTGGGGTGTTTTCTTCAAGGTAAAGTCGAAGTGAGGTTGCCTGTTTTCGATTTTATGCTATAGGGATTGGTGTTTGTTGTTAGTTTACCAATTTAGGGGGGTACCCTACTTATATGAAGGGGAATTAAGTATCTGCTCCAAAGGATGATTTCTTGAGTGTGTTCTTATTTTAACTGGGTTTACCGAAGGTTTCAGGGTAAATCGAGGTAAAGAAGGAAGTTAAAAAAATATACTTTATTCTAATATTGGCCTATTAACAGGGCAAGCGACACATGACGAAGTTACTTTGCGGGCAACTAGCAGTCTATATATATTTAACGCGCAGTATTAAATTCTGAGCCACAAGACTTGGTGAATTTAAAAGGGGAAACGTGAAGCAGATAATCTTCTTAATGACAGTAATATGATAATCTTAATAATATATCTAATTTAGCTGCTTTTACTATATATATATATATATATATATATATATATATATATATATATATATATATATATATGCTTATTTTCTAGAGGGCGGGGCCTAGAATCGCCTGTGGGACGAACTTCATTTGTCGAGTTCATTGTTCTCCACCCCTATGTTTTATCTATATAACAGACTACGCTTGTCGCCGCTTTGTGATACAATTCCTTTTGGTCAATAGGTGTATTTACCTAGGTGCTTCATAGATTTTTGTCTTTTGATATATCTATTCTGAGACGCAAATTGTTTGCTTATGTGTTGTCTTATTGACACAGGTGCCTCTGCCTCTTCGCGTGTCCATACATTCGTGTGACTCGCGCACACTTCCAAAGGCTGCAGGCCTTCTATCTATATACATTAACAAATATATTTACATTCCTTATTTTTGTATTCAAATTCATAGATGCAAATTAATCTATACATTATCATTTCCTTATTCCAATTTTAGACATATTTTATATGTGTGGAATATGTTAGGATTTAATACGACCCCCACGCATCCATTTTGTTGAGGTTTTCACTGGGCCTGTTGAATCCTTGAATTTGGTGTCAATAGCCTACCTATTACGTAATCCGATCACCACAATGTTTCCTCCAAAATGTGAGGCCAACAGTTGAGATGACGCCACTAGCAGATTGACCTGACTCCAATTTGGTCTTCGTTGAATAGCAGGATGCTTCTATGGGGGAGGGAGGGGGCTCTTTCTTATAACTTTATTTATTTATCAATATCGTATCTATGTATTATTTCTAGACTGAAGATGCCCCTTCAAACATTGACTCTATTTATCTGACTTAATATTCTTGTAGACTGAGATTCTTTCTTCTTTAAGTTGGCTGGGTTAATTCTTGATCTTCTTTTTCTTGATGTATCTTCCTTTTTAACGACGATGTGATGATTCCTTCCATTCTAATGACGTGATGACTTCTTGATGCTTCTTGACGATTTTGATGGGATGGGATGAGTTGAGAAGAGTTAGCCCTTGAAAGTCGTATTCTCCTTGAATTCCGTTTTCTTTGAGCGTGGCTTTCTCTTGAGTCGATTTCTTGGTCCTTCTGGATTAGTTAGTCCTTGAAGCATTCTCCGTTTTCTTCGTAAAAAATTGTGGACTATATGAGATCGATCTTGGGTTTTTGTATCCCGAGGCAAGCACTCTACCGTTACGACACGGCGTAGTCCGTCTTGACTTGGTTATTTAACGAGTATTTATATTCTCGCTTATGGAAGGAAGTTTTTCTCTTATACATCTTCGCACCCCTACACAGGTCCCTTTCTAGAACGCGGAGCGAATTTGAGGATTGGGGAGAGACTAGTATTGGATTTCTTAATCGAGGATTACTAGTAGCTCTCCCTCCCCGGCCGCCGAGTCTGCGGGATGAGTGGAGCTAATTAAGTGGGATTGAGGAGAGCGAACTAAGTTTTCGACGCTAATAAGTAATATCCTTTCCCGGGTCTCTGGTTCCCAGCAGCACTTTTTCTTAAACTCTAGTAGGAGACGAGGTGCAGTTGTAACGAAGATCAGAAGATTGTTCGGCCTTTTGAGGGTCACCAGTTATGAGGGGGAGGGGGGCATTCTTATATTTGTTTATTTCTTGACTAAAGTTGCCCCTCGAAACATTGTCTTCTAGTAATCTGACTCATCGTATTCTTGTAGGCTGAGATTTTTCCTTCTCTAAGTTGGCTGGGTTAATTCTTGATCTTCTTTTTCTTGATGTATCTTCCTTTTTTACGACGATGTGATGATTCCTTCCAATTCTGATGACGTGATGACTTCTTGATGCTTCTTGACGACTTTGATGGGATGAGATGAGATGAGACAAGTTAGCCCTTGAAAGTCGTATTTCCTTGAATTCCGTTTTCTTTGAGCGTGGTTTTCTCTTGATTAGTTAGTCCTTGAAGCATTCTCCGTTTTCTTCGAGAATTTTCTTCGTAAAAATTTGTCGACTGTATGGGATCGATCCTGAGTCTTTGTATCCCGAGGCAAGCCCTCTACCGTTACGACACGGCGTAGTCCGTATTGACTGGGTAATTTAACGGGTTATTTATATTCTCTCTTTTGGAAGGAAGTTTTTCTCTTATACATCTTCGCACCCCTACACTTCTGTCTTCACTTTGGTTTGGCTGGGAAGACGACTGGACGAACTAATGTAGAGGATGATAATAACTTTAGTTCTTGATACTTTTACTGTATTCTTTAATTCATTCGCTTCTCCTTTTTGATGTACCGATTGTGGGAGAGACTGTATCGAGCGGTGTGTACGTCTAAAATACGACACACACGAGAGTCGCCACACACGAAGTACAGAGAGAGAGAGAGAGAGAGAGAGAGAGAGAGAGAGAGAGAGAGAGAGAGAGAGAGAGAGAGAGAGAGAGAGAGAGAGAGAGAGAAGTAAAGTTAGTGCTGTTTATGAGAATGTCACATGGTAGTAAAAGGACCACAATTATCTATGTTAGAGTTGATCGATGCAATCTTAGGCAAACATTATAATCAAAACATAATCCAGAATAAACCGGATAGTTAACACGATTAAGTAAATAGAAGGGAGATTAGGAAGCTGTCTCCATGGCAACATGCCACCGCCCACAGAGAATTTTACCCAATAGTCGGAGTGCTTTCCTTATGAATATGTTTGGCAGTAGCCAATCAAGAGGCGAGTTATGTTAATCCTGACCAATCAACAGGCCGGCGCATAAGAGGTAGGTGTGACTTAATTGGACGGGAAACTTGTAGGGCGTGGCTTAAAATGAATATATAGCTGTGTGAAGCCACAATAAAGATGACTACTATTATTATTATATCGCGTTATAGATATTGTTCAGTCCGCTCTCTCGGATTTGCGTAATTCATCTTTGTATATAGTCGTGTACATAATGTAGACATTGAGGTGTAACGCTTAAAGGCTCTATTCGTCCGGCCTCCTTTAGACTTTGCTCGCACTTGACCTCGCACGAAATTCAGTTATAACTTAGAACTTAAATGAAGAACTTTCTGTAAATTGCAATAAGTTATAGTTCAATAATAATTCTAATTTTGTTTTCGGTGACTTCAATATCCTGCCGTTCCTCAATCTCCCTGCTTCAAGGCCAAGGCCTTATTATCGGGAAACCAACCATTGCGCATTCTCTTCGATAATCGTAATTCCTCACGATTACTTAACTCCGGAAATACCGGCGTTCTATCCTGGTGTGGTCTATCTCCATCCTCTGGGCTATTTGACCCCGTTGCTAGTGTAAGACCGCCCCTCGGCTTAGGGCACCCCATAGCATCAACAAATTACTCTCGTGGGAAGTAAGGAAGGGCAACGAAAACCAACTAGGGCATCCGTATCACCCTTACTGGCAACCAGCATCCCCCTTCCAAGGCTCTTGGGTTGTCCTCACGATTACCTTCAAGAGCCCCCATAACTGGCGACCTTACATTAAGAACCGTCCATTATTAGCAACCAGTGCCATTGTTCCACCAAACAAAACAAGAAGCGGAAGAACATTGAAGAATTTGAGGAAAGAGAATGGAAGTCAACCAGACGAGGCGAGGTGAGGCAGAATCAGTGAGTGCTGTGACGATAAAAGCTCCAGTATTCAACGACGCTGCAGTGATGGGTTGGTTTAGGATTATAGAGGCTCAATTCTACAATTCAAAAATCACTAAGGAAGTAACAAAATTTTACCAAATATTGGCCTCATTACCCCCTGAAACAGTGAACCGCCTGCCTGCAGACATTTTCGAAGATGAAAACAACGAGAGATTGAAGGCTGAAGTCGTAGGTCTATTCGAGAAGACTAAGCCAGAATTATTCGAAAGAATAACAGCCTCATTGACTTTCACTGGCCGTCCTTCGCGAAATTTGGAGGAACTGAGGCGCACAGCCTTGTAGCTTGGAGTAGGTGAGTAACTTGTGAGGCATAAATTTATTCAGTCATTGCCTCCCCCCTTGCACCGATAATTACCACTCAAAAAAGACCTCTCGTTAACCCAAATCGGTAAACTCGCGGACGAACTAATAATTTTTAACAAAGAACAATGCGTTAATGTCAATAGTGCGGAAAATGCGTGCGGTCCGGCGGTAATGCGCGAGAAATAATTTGCGAGTGAGGCGCAGAGTAGTAATCAAAATCATGGTGGCCAATTAAACCTCACCCCAGTGAAAGGTGCTTCCATTTAAGAAGAACCAGCGGCCATTAGTGTGTCGTGCACATCTCTATTACGGCGACACTGCCAAGTGGTGTAAGCCGTGGTGCAAGTGTCCAAAGAAAAAGGAGGATCTACAAATCAGCCCTCATCTAGACCATCGTCGCCGGAAAACTAGGAAGGAGTGTCCTAGCCACTGCGGCAGCAGGCATGCCGGCCGTTTTCAAATTAACTGAAAAAATCGACAACAAGAGGTATGAATTCCTGATCGACACGGGAGCGAGTGTTTCATTCATCCCAGCCAGCATTGCTAATAACAGCAACATCAAAGAAAGTTGCATAAATCTTTCAAACGCAAACGGCGGGAAGATTAAAATCCATGGGGAAATGAGTGCGGATTTGGCCATTCCAAGTTTAAGGTCATTTCGATGGTATTTCGTTGTAGCAGACATCATCGCACCCATCCTGGGAATGGATTTCCTGAAGCATTTCGATCTAATCGTAAATTGCGTCCGGAATAGGCTGCTGGATCGAAACACCAAGCTCGCTTCAGTGGTTCAAACCTCCGAGGAAGCATCCATAGCGTTGATAAGAACAGACTTCCAAAATGTACCCCAATCATGTCGAAAAATATTAGAAAAATATGGCGCACTGTATGGACCAGCTCCCGCTCAAACGGTACCAGCAATAGACCAAACAGTGGAGCATAATATTGATACCGGCAGTGCCCCACCTACATTTGCGTGGCCTAGGCAAATGACGGAGGAAAAGCTGAACGTAGCAAAGGAAACGAGCGAGGACCTTTTAAGAGAAGGAGTAACCCAGCCATACAAGTCACCGTGTGCCTCACCGATACATTTGGTACCCAAGAATACCCCCGGTGAGTACAGGATGGTCGAGGACTTTAGAGCTCTAAATGCCCTTACAAAGCCCGACCGATATCCGTTGCCACGGATCCAAAACCTGGCAGATCATCTTCATGGGAAAAGGATCTTTTCGAGATTGGACCTCGTAAGGGCATATCACCAGATTCCAATGAGCCCGGCTGACGTCGAAAAGACGGCAATTACCACCCCCTTTGGTTTGTGGCAATACATAAAATTACCATTCGGCCTTCGCAATACGATCAGTACCTTTCAGAGATTAATGGATAATATATTCCATCGGTTGAGGTTTGTCTATATATATATATATATATATATATATATATATATATATATATATATATATATATATATATATATATATATATATATATAGACGATATCCTGATTCTTTCCAACAATTTGGAAGAACACCTCAACCATATGGAACAAGTAATGGAAATATTATCACAGAGAGACCTCAGGATTTCCCTAGAAAAATGCGAGTTTGCGAAAGAGGAAATCACGTTCCTGAGCCATAGAATATCGCAAAACGGCATATGTCTTCCTGCCCCCAAAATAAGGGAAATTGAGGAAATGCCAAAGCCAAGAGACTCTAAAGTACTGCGTCCTTACCTTGGAATGTTGGGATACTTCAGAAGAATTATGCCCAACTTTGCGGACAAAGCAGCACCGATAACCGAGTTGTTGCGTGTGTACCCCAAGTCGAAGAACATCGAGTGGAGCGAAATCGAGGAGAGATCATTCGATTCAACAAAGAAGGCTTTAGAAGGAGCAATCACACTCCATCACCCCCACCCGGACAATTTCCCGCTGCAATTGGTGACGGACTGCTCCCAATACGCGGTAGGTGCTGCTCTCCATCAAATGGTGAACGGCGTCACTAAGTCCATAGCTTTCTTTTCAAAGAAGCTCTCAGAAACGCAACAAACGCATTCGACCTACGACCGTGAGCTTCTCGCCTCATAATTGGCTGTTGTGCATTTCAAGCACATAATAGAAGGGCGCAATACGACGCTGTGCACCGACCATAAGCCATTAGTATCGGCATTTTCGTCACCGTTAAGTGCAAAAACTGACAGGCAGCAACGTTATTGGACCGCCATTTTAGAGTATGTCAACGACATGGCATACATACGCGGCCAAGACAACATAGTTGCAGATTGCATGTCAAGGGACGTCAAGTCGGTGCAAATTGACTCTCTTGGACTTCAAGAGCTAGCAGCCGCACAAGCACAAGACGACGAAGTAAAAGGTATCAAAGAAAAATTAAAACCTTCCCCCTTTAATGGAGATATACAATTATGGTGTGAAAATACAACACGAGCTCCTAGACCATTTGTACCAAAAGAGTGTGGGAAAACGATACTCGATCAACTGCACAATATATCGCACCCAGGTGTTCAAGCCTCCCTAAGGTTAATTAAAGTTTGATACTTTTGGCCGAACATCGATAGGGATGTGCGTTCATGGGGTAAGGAATGTATGGCGTGCCAGGTAGCTAAAATATCGCGCCATACGAAGTCTCCAATTCTACCAATAGAAACACCGTCAGAAAGGTTTGAGACAATACACGTGGACATAGTGGGACCATTACCGACAAGTACCCCACCCGGACAATCTTTTCCTTCACAGTGCCGTTAGGTGCTAACTTGTATCGATCGGGCATCGAGGTGGGTGAAAGTGATCCCTATTCTGGACATGAGTGCCACCACGATTGCTTTTGCCCTGCTGGAAGGATGGATCTCCAGGTTTGGTGTCCCGTTGTACGTGATTATCGATAGAGGTGCACAATTTGAATCGAATTTGTTCAAAGAATTGTCAGCTCTAGTTGGTTTTCATTGACTGCGAACCACGAGCTACAGACCCTCCACGAATGGGATGGAGGAAAGTATCCATAGGACTTTTAAAACGCCCATAATGGCCCGGAAACAGGATTGGTTGATGGCAATCCCGGTGGTGTTGCTAGGCAACACCACCGGGATTGCCATCAACCAAGGGTGACAATGTTGATGACTTTTCTCTGGTAAGAAATCTTTTGTGTGTTGACTGGAACAGGAGCTGCCAAGTGTAGGCCATGAATGGTCTTTTGCAGTCTCCTTCTTTTCTTATGTTCTTCTTATGTTCTTATGTACCGAATGATTCAGGATTTCCCCAATTCACAGCGGTAACTGTCATGATGCTACTATGCCCGAAGACACTGGTATCATCAAGCTCGTCGTAAGAACAATGCCAGTTCGTCAAGGACTTAGCCACGACAATGGCCCAAATAGATTTCAGACGAATAGTCACGGGCACTATTCACTGGGTGTCAAAGACTTACATACCACCTGGCCTGATGGAAGGATCACACCTGTGATTGCGAATAGACCGTGTTCGAAGACCTCTTGAAGCGCCTTATGCGGGCCCCTTCATGGTTATCGAACGCGGCAGTAAGGTGTTCACACAACAATTCCCGGACGGAAGGATGGACACCGTCTCAATTGACCGGATGAACCTGGCACGATTACCCTAAGCAATTGAGGACTCTCGGGACGGCGATTGGAGTATCCTGGTGTCCCGGGCCGGCCAGAAGAGGCCGAGACCCGACCCTGCTAGGAAAATGAACCCGCAACTGGAAGGGAGACCGAAACCCCTGGTCTTGGCCCTTCGCCTAGAGAAGAGGAGCCGCAAGAGGAACGTACCTCATCACGAGCGGGAAGAAGGATTAAGTTCGCTAAAGACAATATATATATTTATTATTGAGAGACGAATATCAAAGTGTTAAATGAATAATACTTAGCCTAAAATTATAAGACTGTGCCAATATAAATAAAAAGTGTACGTAAGGTGAAACTATATAAGGTTCATATCGCGAATTTCGTGATATTCAGACGCAAAGTCGTCACGAGGTACAAGGATGGGAAGAAATATAAATGTGTAATTAAAGTAGACAACTCCCTTCCAAAGTAGCAGCTGTAGCAAGTAAAAATCCAGGTTGAATGTTACGTATAGCAATTAAGGTAAGATTTAATAATCCATAACAATTGTTAACCTGAGAAAATAACATATATTAAATGTAGAAAACCAAATTTTGTAAAGGTCAAGGTGCAATAACAGCAGGTAAACGACTCCGTCGACTTAAGGGCGGACGACTGTAGCGACCAGTGTGTACGTCCAAAATAGGACACACGCGAGGCGAGAGTCGTCACACACATAAAGTACACACAGAGAGAGAGAGAGAGAGAGAGAGAGAGAGAGAGAGAGAGAGAGAGAGAGAGAGAGAGAGAGAGAGAGAGAGAGAGAGAGAGGAAGGGGGATATATATATATATATATATATATATATATATATATATATATATATATATATATATATATATATATATATATAGAAAGAGAGAGAGAGAGAGAGAGAGAGAGAGAGAGAGAGAGAGAGAGAGAGAGAGAGAGAGAGAGAGAGAGAGAGAGAGAGAGAGAGAGAGAATTAAAGTTTGCGTCGTTTACGAGAATGTCACACGGTAGTAAACGAACCACAATTATCTCTGTTAGAGTTGATCGAAGCAATCTTAGGCAAACATTATAATCAAAACAGAATCCAAAATAAACCGGATAGTTATCAGAAATAAGTAAATAAAAGGGAGATTAGGAAGCTGTCTCCATGGTAACATGACACCGCCCACAGAGAATTTTACCCAGGGTCACCAGTTATGGGGGATGGGGGATATTATATTTTTATTCATTTATCAATATTATGCTTCATCTTGAGATTTCTATATTCGAATCTAGCTACTTCTTTCTTAACTGACGTTGCCCCTTGAAACATTTGTCTTCCTGTAATGTGACTCTTATTATTCTTGTAGGCTGAGATTCTTTCTTCTTTAAGTTGGGTTGGCTGGGTTAATTCTTGATCTTCTTTTTCTTGATGTATCTTCCTTTTAACGACGATGTGATGATTCCTTCCACTTCTACTGACGTGATGACTTCTTATGCTTCTTGATGACGTGATGATTTCTTGATGAGTTAGCCCTTGAAGTCGTTTTCTTTCCGTTTTCTTTGACATCGGTTTTTCTCTTGAGTCGATTTCTTGAGTTGTCCATAAAGCGTTTTCTGTTTTCTTCTGGGATTTTCTCCGTAAAAATTGTGGACTGTCTGGGATCGATCTCGTGTCTTTGAATCCAGAGGCTAGCACTCTGCCGTCACGCTACGGCGTAGTCTGTTCTGACTTGGTAATTTAATGGGCTATTTATATTCTCGCTTTTGGAAGGAAGTTTTTCTCTTATACATCTTCGCACCCCTACACAAGTACCTTTCTAGAACGCGGAGCGAATTTGAGGATTGGGGAGAGACTAGTCTTGAATTTCTTAATCGAGGATTACTAGTAGCTCTCCCTCCCCGGCCTCCGAGTCTGCGGGATGAGTCGAGTTAATTGAGTGGGATTGAGGAGAGCGAACGAAGCCTTGTCGTCGGTGAGAGAGCTTGCGTGATCTGCCTGAGTTAAGCTAGCTAAGCTGGGGGACTTTTAGTCCGGTAGGGTCACCCATGCCAGTAAGGTAGCTGTAGTAGGATCCAGACTAATGGTTGTCAAACTTCTCTACCACTTCTTTGATGCGTCTCCTTGCATCCACCTACCAACCTCTTCGATTCTGTTAGTACTAAGTTTCACCAACTCTCTTCAACCGTCAAAAAATCAAAACAAAAATCCAATAACAAAAAAAAACCTTCATCTCTATTACACATAAGTTGTTTATTAATAAGGGCCTCACCAGCTCCCTTATGCCGCGTGAGAAGAGAGGCTTTGGAACCTCTTTAAATAACGCCTTGGAGCACTCATAGGTTACAAGAGACTGAGATTGAAGGAATCTTAGGCGTTTGGGGTACGATTAATGGAGAAATGCTAGGTACCCCTTAAAAGCTTTCTCCTAACGTGTAATTGCCTGACCAGCTCCCTGTGACCGCTACTTGGTGAATAAAGGCTCAACTGATCTTTGGAGAGAGAGCTTTTGTGCCTTGCTGGTTGCCAGATCAGCTAAAGATCTCGGATGAAGTCGTGGGCACTTAGCTTTACTATTTGCCTCAAGTCTGGCCGTTTTTAGTTGATTAGTAGGGCTTAGTAGGAAGACAGTTACACCTCAAGCGTCCGGCCCAGGGGAGACCTTAGGGTTGGTGTGCTTGATCAAAGGGTTTCTGTTCGCCGAACGACCGAAAACCTCCTGGAAATAGGCGGATGTGATTAGTGCGAGAGAAAATCACAACCAAAAACCCCTTTTTTAATGCGTATGGTCCGAGATTTTTGTAACATGGCGAAGAAGAATGGTCCTTCGTTTCGAAAGCTAACCTGCAAAATATGCAAAGTCTATAGATGGAGTGAAGACTTCGGGGGAAGGAGTTGCAAGGAACTCACAGATGGCGTCAGTGTCTGTGACTTCTGCGAACTCGAGAAGCGCCTGGGCGAGAGCATCGCTCAACTGAGAGAGGAGAACTCCCTCCTTAAAAGGGAAGTTCAACTCTTAAAAACAGAGAGATGCAGATGCTCAGGCGAGAAGGCTCTCGACGTCCAACACCCGATTTCTTCTGCTGAAGGGCTTCCTCAACGAGCCAAAAAGAAGAAAAGAAAGAAGAAAGAAGAGAAAGTAGAAATAGAAGAAGAGAAAGTAGAAAGAGAAAAGAGAAAGTAAAAGGAGAAGAAGAGAAAGTAGAAAGAGAAGAAAAGAAACTGAAAACAGAAGAAGAGAAAGTAGAAGCAGAAGAAGAGAAACGGGAAACAAACGAAGAGATAGCAAAGGAAGTCAAGAAGAAGAATAAGAGGAAGAATAAGAAGAAGAAGAAAAAAAATAGAGATACAAGAGGAAAGCGGCAAGTCGCCTCCGAAAGGAAAGACTAAGTCGTCCGCCGTCAAATGTGCAACAGTCACCCTTATTGGTGATTCTCAAGCGCGGGGTCTGAAGCCCCTGCTAGCGGCCCGCCTTCGCACAAGCGTTAAGGTGAGCTGCATCCCAGGTTGTGGTAATAAGCAGATAAGAGCTGAAGCCGAGAAGTCTCAGATTTCAGAGACTTCAGTCGTTGCCCTTATGGTAAGTGGCAACGACCTCTACCTCAGAGGAGGTAGGGTAGGCCCTACAGGTGAAATTATGAGGACAGTTATGGGCGCTGTCGACGACTGTGGACTGAAAACCCGCAGACGCGTCGTGGTGGGGATGCTCCCGAGGTGGGGTCCAAGCCAGACTGCCCACTTGAGGAACATTTCGCTAAACAGGCGCCTTGCAGACCTCTGTACGGCTGAGGGTGTCTTTTTTGTGGACCCGTACGCCGTGTTCTATGGTAGAAAAGACCTCTACCAAAGGGACGGGGTGCACCTCTCCTTTAAGGGCAAGGCGTTCCTAGCCAACCTCATCCAGGATGTCGTGGAGCGCACCCAAAGGAGTGTCCGGCCCATTGGGAAGGCGGACGTACGCCAGTACGCCCGAGTCACTCCCCAAACAACCTTCTCGGAGGTTGTCAAAAATGGTGCCGACACGACAAACAAGAAGCCGGGAAACGGAAGAGTATAGGGAGTCCTACATTAGGGGACTCCCTGAAAGTTCTTCTGTTCAATGCGAGGTCAATCAGGAACAAGTTTCCTGAGCTCCGTGGCCTCGTAGCGACGGAAGAACCCGAAATGGTAGCCATAACAGAATCGTGGATAAAAACGTCAAACCGAGACTTTGAAGGCGAATTCACGGTTCCTGGCTACCAACTCTTCCACAAAGATAGGCCAGACAGAGAGGGTGGCGGTGTAATGTTGTATGTCAAGGATACAATCAAATCTACGAACTCCAACATTATATCAGATCACGAGCTCCTAGGCGTTGACCTAGAGATAGGTCCTGTGAGATACAGGACCCTGCTGCTTTACAGACCCCCTTCCCAACCCGTTGTCAAGGACAGGGAACTGTACCAGCTGCTGGGTGAGCTTGTTCAAGGCAGAGTGTGCATCGTTTTGGGCGACTTCAACAGCCAAGTTGACTGGGAAACCAGAGCAGCCTGTGGCGAGAGCACGCTACTCCTGGAGTTCGCCAACAACGAGTTCCTCACTCAATGGGTCAGAGAACCGACGAGAGGAGACAATATCCTCGACTTGGTCTTCACCTCTGAGGATGATATCGTTGAGGATATCTCTGTAGGCGAAGAGCTCGGTGGCAGTGATCACCAGCTAGTTAGATTTAGCGTCAAGATCCCGAAGGTAAGGTCTGTTGCCAGTCAATCAAAGAAACTTGACTTGAGAAGAGCAGACTTTGCAAGCCTTCGAGCTGGACTGACTGACGTGAGGCTAGAAGTGTGCGATGCCGTTGAAGACTCGTGGAATAGTTTCAAAACCACATTCATGAGTCTTCAATCGTGTTTCATCCCTCTGAAATGCCCCCGTCTGTCTTCTGTTCAACCTAAGTGGTTTAATCGAGAAATCGGCCAACTGCTTAGGGAGAAGAGAAATGTGTACCGGCAATCGAAGATCTCGGGTGACTTTGACGAATACCGGAGGCTAGCCAGGAGAGTGAAGTCCAGCATAAGGGCGGCTAAGCGGTCTGAGGAACTCCGAGTGGCGAGACTCTGTAAAGAGAATCCCAAGGAGTTTTTTTGGATATGTGAACAGCCGTAAACCAATCCGTCGAACGATTGGCCCTTTGAGGAATGAGGAGGGGACATTAAAGCATTCAGATGCAGAAAATGCCATCCTCCTCAACGACTACTTCTCTTCAGTGTTTACTGAAGAGTGTGGTCCCATTCCCCAGCCGACGGATTCCTACTTGGGGGAAAAGCTGGAGGCAATGGACTTCACTGAAGGAGAAATAAAGAAAAAGATCGCTGACCTAAAGACGAATAAGTCCCCTGGACCGGGCGGGTTTCTACCTAAAGTGTTGAAGGAAGTGTGCGATGAAGTATCACGACATCTGTGCGCTATCTTTAACATGTCAATCCGGACCAAATGCGTTCCTAGAGACTGGCGTGAGGCGGAGGTGACTCCTATCTTCAAGAAAGGAGACCGTAACCAACCGTCGAACTACCGACCTATCAGTCTGACTTTGATAGTCGGTAAACTCATGGAAAGCATCATGGTGGACAAAGTGACGTCGTATTTAGAGTCAAACCTGCTACTGAGGAGTTCCCAGCACGGCTTCCGAAGGCAACGGTCATGCCTGACGAACCTTGTGGAATTCTTCCACTTCGTTTTCAGTGAGCACGATCGGGACAAGGCGGTGGATGTGGTCTACCTAGACTTTCAGAAAGCCTTTGATAAGGTACCACACCGCTGCCTTCTCCGGAAAGTGCGAGCGCTTGGCATAGACGGAAAGGTAGCCGGCTGGATCGAGAACTGGCTAAGTGGCAGACGGCAACGGGTGGTGGTAAATGGACAGTCTTCTGAGTGGGTGCCCGTTACTAGCGGGGTGCCTCAAGGTTCTGTCCTGGGACCACTACTATTCATCATCTACGTCAACGACATGGACGGTGACATGGTTGCGAAGATTTCCAAATTTGCTGATGATACCAAGCTTGGTATGAACGTTGCAAAGGATGGAAATACTGCCCGCCTGCAGGAAGATCTTGGGAAAATGGGGAGTGGTCGGACACGTGGCAAATGCCTTTTAACGTGGGCAAATGCAAAGTGATGCATATCGGCCACAGAAACCCCCAATCTCAGTATATCCTTAAGGGCACTGCTCTTGAATCGAGTGACACTGAGAAGGACTTGGGTGTTACTATCACTAGTGACCTCAAGTTCTCGAAACAGTGCATTGAGGCGGAGAAAAAGGCCCAAAGGATGCTAGGCTATATTAAGCGCCAGTTTGGTTATCGGAACCAGGAGATTGTACTGTGCCTGTACAACTCACTTGTCCGACCGCACCTGGAGTATGCCGTACAATTTTGGAGTCCTTCATTGCGAAAGGACATCGCGAGATTGGAACGCGTACAAGACAGGGCAACCAAGCTGATTCCCTCTATCCGACATAAAAGTTATGAGGATAGACTAAGGGAATTAGATCTGTTCTCGCTGGAAACCCGTAGACTGCGTGATCAGCTCATCGAAGTTTTCAAAATACTTCGAGGGTTCGACAATGTTGACTACCGGGATATTTTCACACTGAGTGATAACAGAACGCGCAATCACGGCTTCAAACTTGAACTGAAGCGTTACAACCGCAATCTGTGTGGAAATTTTTTCACCTACAGTATCTGCGGTAAGTGGAACGCACTTCCAGTGGAAGTTGTCCAGTTCAAGTCAAGACTAGACAAGGTCTTGAAAAGTGGCCTTTTAGGGACGCAAAACAATTGAGCAGCCTTGTTCCCACTTGATTGCAAGTCCAATGGTACCCTTTTTGAATGGACCGTAAGGTCTCCTAGGGTACCTCCTTTCCTTGTTGTTACTCCTTGTTGTAATAATAGCATCTCCTTCCCGGATCTCGTCAAGTTCCCGCAGCACCTTTTCTTAATCCCTAGTAGGAGAGCAGGTGCAGGTTGTAACGAAGATCAGAAAATTGTTCGGCCTCTTGAGGGTCACCAGTTATGGGGAGGGGGGGATATTATATTTTTATTTATTTATCAATATTATGCTTCATCTTGAGATTTCTATATTCGAATCTAGCTACTTCTTTCTTAACTGTGGTTGCCCCTTGAAACATTTTCTTCCCGTAATGTGACTCTTATTATTCTTGTAGGCTGAGATTCTTTCTTCTTTAAGTTGGGTTGGCTGGGTTAATTCTTGATCTTCTTTTTCTTGATGTATCTTCCTTTTAACGACGATGTGATGATTCCTTCCACTTCTACTGACGTGATGACTTCTTCTGCTTCTTGATAGCGTGATAATTTCTTGATGAGTTGAGATGAGTTAGCCCTTGAAGTCGTTTTCTTTCCGTTTTCCTTGACATCGGTTTTCCTCTTGAGTCTATTTCTTGAGTTGTCCATAAAGCGTTTTCCGTGTTCTTCTGGGATTTTCTCCGTAAAAATTGTGGACTGTCTGGGATCGATCTCGGGTCTTTGAATCCAGAGGCTAGCACTCTGCCGTCACGCTATGGCGTAGTCCGTTTTGACTTGGTAATTTAATGAGCTATTTATATTCTCGCTTTTAGAAGGAAGTTTTTCTCTTATACATCTTCGCACCCCTACATGTTGATTGTTTTGTGTGTTTGTTAAGTGTATGCCGGTATTATGTGTTCCTCGGAACAGATTTTGCTCTTAGGGAATCTTTGCTGCAGTTAACTTTATCCCACAGTCCGGTAGGGTTGTTGATCCTGCCTTCTGTTCTCTGCAGATCCAGAATGATGCTATGGGTTAATATTGCCAATACCATTTTACCCATTTTCTGAGTAACATCGTTGGTCGACTCCAAATGTTGTCTTCTGTGCAGGCATCTTTACCCTAGTACTATGCCTTCGGCGGAGTAGCCGTATCTCCATTCACCTGTTAAGAAGGGCCAGGTAGACCAGTCGCTCAACGGGAGGATCTTGAACCTATCCCGGTTCGTTTCTATCTTCCATCTTCTCTCGTACTGTGGGATGTTCGAGATTTGCACTCTAGTTCTGCTGCCTGTGCCTTTGCATTCATTTCCGCGCATGGGACGATTTGTGTGATGTAATTTGCAAATTGTAGATACATCGCGTCCCTATGCACAGGAGTTGAGAGGTCGATGGTGTATACCAGGTAAAGTAATGGATTCAGACAGCTCCACTGTTGGATGCCCACCTCTAGTTCGAATTCGGTTCACTGTATCCTTGGATCATGAGACATACTTTTCTGTCTATGGTCAAGTCGCAGAATATCCTTTCCAGCATCGGGTCTAGCTGGAGGCTCAATTACTTATATTGGACTCCTCCAACCAAACTTCGTCGAGTACCTTTTGTAAGTCCCTCAGCACAATGCCAATATAGTACCCTTTGGCTCGGTAATAGGCGATTTTCTCAGTTAGGATCGCTATGGCCGTATATATGCCCATCTCCCTACGAAACCCATGTTGTTGTGGGCTATGCACTCCCAAATCGCTAGGTTGACTTAGTCTTTCCGCCACGATCTTCTCGAAAATCTTACTGAGTATCTCCAGAAGAGAGATTGGACGAGAGTTAACCAGGTCGTCTGGGGGCTTGTTCCCCAGACGAGCTTGAGCTATTTTTTTCAGCTTGCTTTAGATTCATGGATTTTTTCTCTTTTTGTTCCACTCTTTGGTCCCTTCTTGTGGACCTTTTGAGTACTGCCCTGGCCTCGATGGTCGTATCTTTCTTGGCTGGCTCTGGGACTGGAAGTGCGATAGGGGGCCCTCTGGGGTCGATATATGCTGGAACTGTAGTTGCAGGACGTCTCTCTATGGGAGGTTGTCCGGGAACCACATTTCCGACATTCCTCTTTTTTTAGCATTAAATTTTGAGTTTTTGCAAAGATAGTCGGGTGAGTCAAGTTTCTCAAGTGTGCATATAGGATGCACGTGAGAATATTGGTCGAGTTTCGGTTGCCAGCTTTTGATAGGTCTTCTGCCTGGGTTCGGGAACTCTGACTGGGCGGCTCTAGCTGTCTGAGCGTAGGAGGCGCTTTCCATCTTAACTTCCACAGCTTTTTTTTTCTTCCGACTTTCTTTTTTTTCGAGTTACTTCCTCTTGAGTCAAAATTGGTAAGATTTTGAGTCTTTGTGTCGAAATTGCTAACTTGTCATAATTGGTTATTTATCCAGTTTAGTAATATTTAATAAATCGGTAAATACATTTTTCTATTCAGGTGTTTTCTTACATTTCATCATGCATAGAAAAAGCACTTCATTTCCGTTAGCCATAAGTCTAGTGGAGCTTTGAAATCTTGGGTGGCTTCTTGTTCTTCTGTTCTGGTTAATCATTTCCACGATTTCTTTGTCCATTTCATGATTAACCATTTCCTGCATATTCCTAATCCGTTATTCTATGACTGTGTTAATGGGTTTTATCATAGGGTCCCTATGATGCTCTACTTGGCGTATTTTTTTCTCACCTACGTGCACCCGTAATTAGGTACACACATTTGTTCTGCATGAACTGCAGTCTCTTCATTTGTGTCTTCAAGACGTTGTAGATAGAGGAAATGTAGGAAAAGGGGCAAAAAAAAGAGATCGCGGAGGCGAGTTGCGAACAGCTTCCCGCGTCGCTGGACCACTGTTAGCAAACAGCGAAACCACTCGGCCATCCTGAGTCTCAAAAAAGACTCATTCAAACGAAGCTTTTAAGCCTTTCGCCTGCACTTCTCGTACGCTATACAACCTCCCCCCTCCCTCGTAGAAGCGGGGCGTATTTTGAAGGAATGAAGAGAGCTCTCCAAAACATTTGGCCCCGTAGATGTTTAATCTTTCGATTTCTCCTGTCTTCATATGAGCTTGCATAGGCGTGTTCCGTCAGAGGCACTGTATTATCTAGCTGAAATCATCCGCGAATTGAATGTTAGGCAAGTGGGGTTGCTGGGACATCTGTGGTGTATATCGAATAAATAGTGGAGAACAGACCCCCCCCCCTCTCACACACACACTTGAAGGAGGCTTGCATTAAGCATGAATTTGGATCAGTCCATGCTCCCCAAACTGATATATGCCACTCTCTTCATGGCATAGTAACAGAGAGTTCTTTCTAAATTCTCACTTAGTTCCAGTGGCAAGATCTTTAATTGCATCCCCCTTTGCCAAACCTTATCAAATGCTTGTGCTAAATAAAATGTCCGCGTAACTCCACTCCCTTTTGACTTTTATCACCATCTCCGTACTTCGCTTTTTTCCGGAAGCCAAATTGGTACGGATTGTACAGGAAGTGTGGCAGCGTTATTAATTTTAACTTATATTTTCTTAATATTTCCTGCAAGTTTTTTAACGGGGTCTTCGAGGAGAGAAAAAACATACGCGAATGACATTCTTTATTCCTAGACGTCTTTCAACCATGTTAGGTGCCTTCCAATTTTATATGTTTTTTTGTAGCGCTTAGTTCCCCTTAAAAATGTCCCGCGCCATGATTGGCCAATTTTTGTAATATTTATGTTTGCGTAGAAATACTATATATAATGTAGCAATTTTTAAATAATTCCATTTCTGTTTGTTCCATGAAGATGACCTAACATGGTCGAAAGACGTCTAGGAATAAAGAAAAGAATGTCATTCGCAGATGTTTTTTCTCGCCTTGAAAAACTACAATAAATTACAATTCATATTTTTTGATGTGCGGAAAATAATCGGATATGAGAGAGTTGGTGCTCACACCTGTGTGAGTTACTGTTATTTACAGAGCTGTGAAGTAACGAAGTACAATTTCTCAAATACTGTACTCAAGTAACCTTGTTATACTTTTTATTTCCTAAAAAGTACTCACTAATTCTAGTACTTTCAGTTCTACTTGCGTATTTTTCTTATGTTACTTTTACTTGATTACATTTGAAAAAGCATAAAGGTATTCGTTACTTCTGAGTGATAATAAATAACTTATTTATTATCAATGCTGTGTAAAATAAACATTATTAATGATCAATGATTCAATTTAGCTCCCTCCAAATTTTATCCTGGATCCGCCACTGGTTCCCACGCTGGTCCATGGGGAGCAAGGGTAAGGGGGTGTTAAGTCATCATTTGCTGTATGACTCTCTCTTTTTTAAATGTATTATTATTCTCTTCTTTTAAATGTGGATAAATTCCACTTTGGCTCTCGGGTTAACTCTCAGTTACCGACTTGTTTTCAGTGATTTATTAAGTTAAAAAGTTGAAATTCAATTCATATGCCAACAAATGCTCGCTTACGAAGGAACAGCCTTCTTTGCCGCATTTCGCCTTCTGACCTCCATAAAGGAAGAAATGATTTGGAAATAACACACAGAAATGCTACGCGAAGAAGTAATGAAATGTATAAAAAATGTGACTATGGTAAAGTAAATAATAATCAATTTGTATTTATATTTTTCACATGAGGCGAACATTTTTCAAGCACAGATGGGAAAAATAGAAATGAATTTTAATCATTTAATTCCATTTCCCACAAACGCTAGCGATAATACCAAATATGCAGTGCCGGTTTAACTTAGTAGCACATGTAGCACGTGGTACAGGTCCCGCGCTTCAGGGGGCCCCGCGGGGATATATAAACAAATTAGTAATAATTAAGATTTTGCTCTTAGGCACAGAAGGCCGAGACAAATTAATTATTAATTTTCATGATTTTTTATATCATTATCATTATTATATATGATATTAAATAGAATTAAATATAATCAAGAACGAGGTAAGAGTCAGTATGGGTCAAACAAGATTGAACCATCTCTCTCTAATGAGGATTGAGCAAGAGTTACTGAGGGAAATTAACACGACGAGGATAATTGAGGAGTTTTATGTTGCCAAGTCTCGTAAGTGCTTCATGTGAACCACGTGACTAGTTGGTGTGCACTCAGTTCAGCAAATGGTTTAAAATAGTCTCCAAGGCAGCACAAATAGTTCA
The DNA here is from genome assembly GCA_963969495.1 of Ceratothoa steindachneri. Taxonomy (NCBI): domain Eukaryota; kingdom Metazoa; phylum Arthropoda; class Malacostraca; order Isopoda; family Cymothoidae; genus Ceratothoa; species Ceratothoa steindachneri. The sequence continues at coordinate 212,120,908 of OZ018317.1, forward strand.
ATGGCTAAGCTAATGGTAGGCACGGTATTGCTCTTGAAAAAGGAATAAAAAGTGTACAAAATAAAAACCTCTTTGTTCACTTGAGTCCTCTCCTCTCAGCCATACCAGCAGTTCTTTTAAATTCATCAGATAATTTTTCCCCTCTCTGCAAAGGAAAATGTGGGGTGGGGATGAGATACAATATATATATATATATATATATATATATATATATATATATATATATATATATATATATATATATATATATACGGGTGGGCCCCCACTGTTCCTTATTCTACGGGCCCTGCAGCTCCTTAAACCGGCCCTGCAAATATGTATATACAAGTCATTAAATTTGTGAAAGGGAAATATTTACTTATATTACCCTAAAAATCATAGAAAAATACAGTTTCCGATTTTTAATAATTTAACGGTAGCATGAATAAACTACGTAATTATTTCTTAACCAAATAGTAAGAAATACATATGTCAGAGGTTTAATTCACAATAATATATTACTGGAAGGCACAAAAAATAAAAATAACAAAGAAATAAACATATTCTTTTTATTATGGTATTTTATTCTGTCTTATTCTTCAACTCAATAATTCAATATAGAATTACTGTTGGACCTAAGATATCATTTTACTTTTCATTCATTACCCATAGCAACACAATTATCTCACATTTTACTTATTTTATTACATTTATTTCTAATTGTTATCAATATTATCTTTTTTTATTTGTGGTTTTGTAGAAAGGACAAATTTTTGTGGGTTTGACCAAGAGACGAATATTTCAATTCTTCCAGTTCTTCACTTTCGCCTGAAAAGAGACATAAGTAATTAAACACGAAGTAATTTCATGCGTGCGGGGCATGTATGTCACTCCCTTTATGTGTATCAAGAAGAATACCCATACCACCCTTCGAAGCCTGACGTAAAGTAGACTAAACCTGCATATGGGCCGCTGGCAACTCAACCACCTCCCAGCACAACAAAAAATGACATCATCGTTGCGGGTGGCTTCATATCCACAATCCTGTCTGGCTCGAACCCCAATACAGAGACACACGAGCACACGCCATCCCAGAATACTTAACTACCTATTTATCCTGAACAACCCTTCCAACTCCACAACCAAACCTTTCAACCGTGAAATTATGTTATGTAACCTCACGCTGAATTATCCTCTGGCCACCTGCCAATCATTACACAAATATAATTCAAACCAACTCAATACACTTACACTATTACACCAAAACTGACTGACAGCAAAGGTGACTGGGGCCTCTTCACCAACCATAGTAAACAACAACTCCAAGGTTTCTCAATCACACAGTTCAGTTTGTTAAATAAGGCCAACCTGTTTTCGCCAACATTCTATCAACAGCCAACAACAAACACATCCCAAGGGAAAACGCAACACACTATAACTCGAACTTCACCTCAGAAATCAGACTAAAAAAAAAAAGAGTCTACGAAAACAACCTCGAACTCAAAACACCAATAAAACATTAAAAACATGATGCGAAACATCCGGACATTGACCCAACAATAACAACAGAGACATCACTGGTAAGCTTCTGAGAATATTTAAACCAAAGGTACCCAAATTTTTGATAGGTCCGAGCTCTAATTCGTTTAAATTAAGAGCCGTGGATGCCATTGTGACATTATTTTTACACCGTTACATATATTTGCATGACTATTAACTATATATAATTTATGTACTTTTATTTTTTTATGATGAAAGGCTTCGATATTTTTTTTATCGGGGAATAGAATATCTGATTGGTATTTAGTCACTGATAATAACATCGAATTATCACAAAAGCAAAGCCAAATTGTTTCGTGGGTGTCATGGCTCCAGTTACCTCTGGTTTGGGCATTCCTGCTTTAAGCCACAAAGAGACAACAAAAATATTTCCAAAACTATTAGAGAAATCGCCAACTCAAACAGCAGTGAACCATACACACACAAAGCCATTTCGAATGCAAGAAGGGCCACCTTCAAAGGCAAAGACCCTCGCATATCACCATACAAATATCTGCAGAAGAACTCCTGACATCTCATACAGAACCAAAAAAAAGCATCTACACTCATTTTCAATTTACCAGCACACGCCAAGACAATTCACCGCATAAATGTGTAGGGATCGGATTATGTAATAGGTTGGCTACTGGCACCAAATTGTAGGATTCAATAGGCCCATCAAACACCTCCACAAAATGGACACACAGTGGTCTTATTAAATCCCAGTATCAGAGAGAGAATGTCACTCCCCCTCCCTCTAGAGCTCAACGTCTACCCGTGGCGCCTAATAAAAGATGCACCTGCACGTCCAGCAGCCCCAAGTGCAGCGAGAATTTCGCGTGGCTATGTGATCCATGTTGGGTTCCCTTTCTCTCCCGTCGCATCACCTAATTGATACCAGACCGACGGCGTCGAGGACTTTCGCGCGAGCCTGTGAGGCTCGCCGAGAATATCCTCTCCCCCTGGCGCGCCAAGTTTGATGAGGTTCCCGTCTCCTGTTTGGGGGGCCTCTGGCGACCCGCTTCAGCCGAGGCAGTATAAATACTTCGGGAAAAGCTTTGAGAAATTAATACCATGCATCCCCATCTTGGTTAGCAACAACGTATAGTCTCGTACGCCCTGCTCTGCCTCCCAACGGCTTCTAGCTACGAACGCGACGGACAGGCATATATCACTCGGGTATTGACTTCGTTCTCGTCTGGAGAGTACTCCCTCGTTCATTTCTCAGCAAGGTTAAAGAAGAAGGAATTTTGCAAGTGGAACTTTGCAGCGCCCCGCTTCCTCGTCCTCTCCACAGCCTCCAGTCAATTAGCTTTACATGAGTCCCCCCGTTATTAGCACCCTCACCTTTTTCCTGAAAGCAATCACCGTACATCCTCTGTCAGACTCTCGTCCCTGTCGAGTCATTTGTATCCCTCCCCGCCCCTTCCCGTTTGGCATCCCGGGTCTCATCTTATTTATTGTCATAAATTTACTTTTGCTAATAATATTTTCTTTGTATATAGTAAAGTTATTTTTCTACAATCAGTTTCTCTAAACTTAGTACCACCTCTAAGAATTGATTTTTTAAGCCAACCTCACTCGATTTTGATTATTTAATCCTCGCACTGGGATCAATATCCCAATTTCTCGTGTGCTCCCTTCCCGTGTCACCGCAACTTCAATCTCTGGCTAGCATCGACGTTTGACTCTACGACAAACATTATATAATTCTGGTATCAAGTGTGAGGTCACCCTACCACATCTATATTATATAATTCTGGTGTCAGGCTTTTTAGGGTCACCCGCAGTATCTGATCTCATTTCTTTTAGACCTGTGATAGATTCTAAAGGGTGTTATTCTTGTATATTAAAGGTTCTCGTTTTATAAATTGTAGAAAAGACCTTACCCATTTTCCCTTTAGTGTACGTATTTTGTATTGAATTTAGTTACTATGTGAAAATTTAACCATTTTCAGGCCTTATAAAACGTCTGCCGTATTGTAAAGGAGTTAATCTTCTTCTTTTTTTTGTATTGTGTTTGTCGTTTTCTTCGTGCGTATTGGGCAACACAGGCTCTCGCTAAATTTCGGAGTGAATATTTCGAGTATAATTAAGAATTCGCGCCATGAGAAATAATTATCCTAGTGTTTGTTGTTTTTTTAAGTGAAGAATCGTAGGTTCGCCAAAGCCTACTAGCACTCCCACCGTGCGTCTAAATAATCCCCCTCCCCTTTTTTTGGTGCTTTTCCTGAAAGTTGGTCGAACGCGATGAAATTTCCTCATTACTTAACACGTTTAAGTTGCAAGGAGAGTCGCTTGGGCTCAGTGGAAAGGACCTCCTAGCTTATATCCAAGAGGAGGAAATGACCGAAAGAGAAGACAAAGAAAAAGAGAGGAGAAGGAACGAGAAGAAAAAAGAGCAAAACGGGTGAAAGGGAAAGAATCTGCCTTCATAAACTTTAAATGAGTAGGACCAGGAACGAGCCGCTGCCCATCAACTCGAGGTCCGAAGCTCCCCTTACGGCATCTGCTAAGCTTCCGGTTTTCAAGGAAGGCGAGGATTTCGGAGACTTCTTAATCCACTTAGAGAAAATCTTCGAAATCCTCCATTGAGACATTGAGGCAGATGGAGTGGCTCAACTGTTGCCCTTGCTAAATTCCTAACTCCGAGATATATTCATATCACTCTCCTCGGGGGCAACAATTGATTATTCGACCTTAAAATCGCAGTTACTGGCAGCATATAACATGACCCCAGACTTTACCAATCCAAATTCAGACATGCCCACATTCAGCCAGACTAAACATATCGTCAGTTTGGGTACACCCTTCAGCGTCACCTCAACTTTTGGCTCGATGCTTCTAAAATCCCGCATGATTCCGATGCCCTCGTTGACTTCTTCCTGAGAGACCAGTTGTTGGCTGCACTTCTGGCTGAAATTAGATCTTTCGTAAAGGACCGGCGGCCCCTCACATTCAAGGAGTGAACAGAAGGGGCCAACATTTATTCAGCAAGCCACAACCTTTATCTGAAAGAAGTGAAGAATACGGCTCCCCCCTTTCCCCAAAACCTAAGCCGAACAAAGGTAAATTCATCCTGCAAAATGGAAGAAAGTTTGGCACGGTAACTGGGCCGTCGAAGCCGAAACCACTCTTTTCGTCCGAACACCGGGATGTTAAACCGTTCTCTTCAGTCCCCCATACGTCATCTTTCCCCAAGAGACCCATCATTTGTTTTTTTTTCTGCGGTGTGGAAGGCCACGTGAAAACGAACAACTGCCCCCAGAACTCTCAGTTCAGGAATAACTCTTCTCACCAGGTACAGCAGATCTGTGTCACGTCTGCGCCTCCGCCAACACCATCGGAATCTTCTCCTCCCCCGAGCGCCTCAAGTCCCGGCGGCCACCAGGTAAACTTCTTGTTTGATAAGAATACCCGTGGAGGCCTTAAGTTAGAACCCTGAACGAATAATGGCTGTCGTGTCTCATCTATTGTGAGAGATATCGGGTGTACCTGCGTAGTGGTGTCGGACAAGCTGCTTTCCCCAATAACCCCGGACTATAATAAATTCTCCGTCATCCACGACTACTTCGGACGCGCCAATCGGTTCCCCATCGTTAAGTGCTACATCGATTGTGCGTACTTCACTGGCTGGGCAGAAGTAGTAGCAACCCCTATTAAATTCTGCTCCGTCCTCATTGGCCAGTACCCGCGGGTCTCCCCCAACTCCGTGGTTCAACCTGTAGTTACCCGTTCGCAAGTGGTAAAAGATTCGAAGATTTCCTCGCCCTTAGAAACCTCACGTTCTTTAGAATTCAAGGCAGCCATGACTGAAGACTTCGCAAGGAACCAGAAGAAATGCGATTCCCCCGACCCCTGTGGGCTAAGGCTTAGTCAAAAGAGCAAGAAGCCACCCAAGGAGACAAGGTGATCTCCTACCAAGTTACGGACGGCTTACTTTACCGTGTGTGCTCAGAAAATGATAAACCCCATACGTGAGTATTGTGTATTCCGCGTCTCACGTTGGTCACATTTTAACCATTGCCTATGACAGCCTTTTTTTAGGCCATTTTACCCACACAAAGACTCCCTAGAAGATCTTCAAATATTTTTTATTGGCCAGGCCCCATGAAGAATTCATTCGCTACTGCAGCTCTTGTGAGATCTGTCAAAAGACTGCATTCAAAGGGCGATTTAAGCGCGCACCGTTGCAGAGAGGACCCCTAATCTCAGAGCCGTTTTCCCCTGTTGCAATTGATCTCATCGGTCCAATACATCTCCCGTCGAGTGAAGGTCACAGTCACTCGCTAACTTTAGTGGATTTTGCCACCCAGCTCCCCGAGGCCGTGCCGTTGAAGAATATAGACAGCATCTCCTGCGCGGAAGCAATAATCTCTATCTTCTCTCGAATTGGATTACCCAAGGAAGTCCCGTCTGATCATGCCCGCCAATTTGCGTCACAACTGATGGAGTACGTCGGAGAGCTCTTGATGATAAAAACCCCTTTTACCACCCCTTTTCACCCTGTTGGTAACGGGATGTGTGAGAGGCTCGACGGCTCCCTCAAATCCATCTCCAAGAAATTGTGCGGTGGACAACTCCTAGAATGGCACTGTTTCTTTCCGGTAGCCCTTTTCGCATATCGGGAAATTCCCCATCGCACCTTATGTTTTCCCCCATTTGAGCTTCTGTATGGACTTAATGCTAGAGGGGCCCCTCAGCATTCTAAAGGAGCTCTTCTCCAATTCGAAATTAGACCAGAAGGTTCAATCCTCCTACGCTTACCTCCTAGACCTGAGGCAGAGGTTAGAAAAGAGCGCAGAGATTGCGCATCAGAACGCCGAGACAAACTTGGCAAGTATAAAACCTACTTCAACTGTAAGTCCCAAGAACGAAAATTTAAACCCGGTGACGAAATCCTTTTATTCCTCGCCACGAAGGACAACAAACTTTTGAGCCAAGGGAAAAGCCCCTTCCCAGTGATCGAGAGACGCAGCCCCGTCGACTACTTTATCCGAACTCCGTGTGGCACTAAGCTATTCCATGTGAACATGCATGCTTAAAAAGTACCATCGACGCACTTGTGCCAACCAACCTCTGGCCCTGGACGAAGAATCCGCCTTAGAGTCCTGCTACCCACTTGACTCCATTGTTGTGGTACAAGTCGCTTGTGTGAAACAAGACGCGTAATATCCTCTTCATGTCTTGCCAGATACCCCTGATTCCCCATGACCGAGTTGAGTATAAAACCTGAGCTTCCGACCCCAAAGAAGACCCAGTTACAAGCGCTACTTACCCAACTCACCGATGTAATCTCGGCTACTGCTGGTTGTGCTGCCCAATCTAGCACAATATTCGGCTCACCACCCAGGAACCTGTCCGTTCGAAGCTGAACCCCCTCCCCATTCACTTAAGAAAAGCGTTCAATGAGGAGGTAGACAGGCTATTGAAGATGGGTATTCCGAATCCCCTCATCGATCATAATTTGCACATGTACGAGACTGACCATAAACCCCTCTCTTACCTACGGAATGTTAAGAACAATAATGGTTGCCTCATCAGGTGGAGCCCCTTTCTCCAAGAATTCTAATTTAAAATTGTATACATTAAGGGTTACTAGAATTGCCTGGCGGGCAGCTTAAAAAGAAATCCCCTGGATTTGTCTCCAGAGTAGTTTCCCATTAATTAATTGTAACGTTAAACGGATTACTTTTGAATATATTCCTGAATAATTCTTGTAGCTTTGTGTAATGCCTAATAAGAATATGTCCATTTTTTTATTGTTTATATATTTTTGATGAGCTCCCCTGTTCGTATGTACATTGTTTTGTATTGTGGGACCTTTTTTAATATCCTTTTATGTAAGCCTCTGGTTACCGAGACTATGTTGGCCACAGCTATTGATAACTATGTCCGTGTCTTATTGTATTATTACTATTATTAGTATTTTTTACTTGATATTGTTCGGTAATAGGAATACTGAGCATTTCCAAATCCCCTTTATTTGACTTATTTTTGTGCAGAGTACCCGGACCATCCCTTTTGTATTTGTATCCCTATTGAAAATTTAGCTCTGCATTATCCTATATTTGTCTGATGACACTCCCTTCGCAAGCTCCATCTTGGGAGGGAAGGAGATGTCAGAGAGAGAAGGTTACTCCCTCCTCCCACCCCTCTAGAACCCAACGTCTACCCGTGGTGCCTGAGAAATATGCACCTGCACGCCAAGACAGCCCCAAGGGAGCAGCAAGAATTTCGCGCGGTCGTGTGATCCGTGTTGGGTTCTCATCCTATCCCGTCGTATCGCCTGATCAGCGCGAGACCTACGGCGTCGAGGACTTTCGCGTGAGCCTGTGATGCTCGCCGAAAATATCCCCTCCCCCCTGGCGCGCAAAGTCTAATGAGATCCCCGTCCCCATTTAGGGGGCCTCTGGCGACCCGTTTCCGCCGAGATAGTATAAATACTTCGGGAAAAGCTTTGAGAAATTAGTACCATACAGCCCCGTTTTGGTTAGCAGCCATGTATAGTCTCGTACGCCCTGCTCCGCCTCCCAACGGCTTCCGACTACGAACGCGACGCATCACCTCTCTACTCGTCCTCGCTCATACCTAAGGCCAGAGCTCTCACCCGACAGACGATAGACACTAACAGGCATCTATCACTCGGGTATCGACTTCGTTCTCGTCTGGAAATACTCCCTCGTTCATTTCTCAGCGAGGTTAAAGAAGAAGGAATTTTGCAAGTGGAACTTTGCAGCGCCCCGCTTCCTCGCCCTCGCCCTGACATGGTTGCCAAGATTTCCAAATTTGCCGACGATACCAAGCTTGGTATGAACGTTGCAAAGGATGGAAATACTGCCCACCTGCAAGAAGATCTTGGGAAGATTGGGGAGTGGTCGGACATGTGGCAAATGCCTTTTAACGTGAACAAATGCAAAGTGATGCATATCGGCCACAGAAACCCCCAATCTCAGTATATCCTTAAGGGCACTGCTCTTGAATCGAGTAACACTGAGAAGGACTTGGGTGTAACAATCACTAATGACCTCAAGTTTTCGAAAGAGTGCATTGAGGCGGAGAAAAAGGCCCAAAGGATGCTAGGCTATATTAAGCGCCAGTTTGGTTATCGGAACCAGGAGATTGTACTGTGCTTGTAGAACTCACTTTTCCGACCACACCTGGAATATGCCGTACAATTTTGGAGTCCTTCATTGCGAAAGGACATCGCGAGATTGGAACGCGTACAAGCCAGGACAACCAAGCTGATTCCCTCTATCCAACATAAAAGTTATGAGGATAGACTGAGAGAATTAGATCTGTTCTCGCTGGAAACCCGTAGACTACGTGGTCAGCTCATCGAAGTTTTCAAAATACTTCGAGGGTTCGACAATGTTGACTAGCGGGATATTTTCACACTGAGTGAGAACAGAATGCGCAATCATGGCTTCAAACTTGAACTGAAGCGTTACAACCGCAATCTGTGTGAAAATTATTTCACTTACAGCATCTGCGGTAAGTGGAACGCACTTCCAGTGGAAGTTGTCAACACTGAATCTGTTGACTAGTTCAAGTCAAGACTAGACAAGGTCTTGAAAAGTGGCCATTTAGGAACGGAAAACAATTGAGCAGCCATGTGCCCGCTCGATTGCTAGTCCAAAGGTACCCTCCTTGAATGGACCGTAAGGTCTCCTAGGGTACATTCTTTCCTTGTTGTTACTCCTTGTTGTTACTCTACTCAATTAAGCTTTACTTGAGTCTCCATATTATTCGCACTTTTACCCTTTCCCTGGAAGCAATCACAGTATATCCTCTGTCAGACTCTCGTCCCCGTCGTCATTAGAATCACCCCCCCCCCCGTTTCGTACCCTATGTATCATCTTATTTATTTTCATTTATTTACTTTTGCTAATAATATTTTCTCTGTATATAGTAAAGTTACTTTTCTACAATCAGTTTCTCTAAACGCAGAACCTCTAAGAATTTATTATTTAGGCCAACCGCACTCGATTTTGATTATTTAACCCTCGCACTAGTATCTATATCCCAATTTCTGGCGTGTTTCCTTCCCGTGTCACAGCACAGGCAATCGTCATTAGCATCGACGTTTGACTCTACATCAAACATTATATAATTCTGGTGTCAGGTGTGGGGTCACCCTACGACACCCATCATACTCTACTCATATAAAATAAATGTCTAAAATTGGAATAAGGAATTGATAATGCGTAGATTAATTTCAACTATGAATTTGAATACAAAATAAGGAATGCAATATATTTGTTAATGTATATATAGAGAGAAGCAAAGCTACCGTTAGAAGTGAGCGCGTGTCAAACAATGTACGAACGCGCGAAAGGTCAGAATCATTTGTGTCAATAAGCCAAGGCGTAAATAAACATTTCACGTCGCAGAATAGATTTCTTGGACAGACGGAAGTCTACGGAACAACTGGTTAAATACACCCGGTGATTAAAGGGAATTGTATCTCTAAGCTGCGACAAGCGCATCATGTTATATAGATAAAATTGGGAGATGTAAGTAAATTGTAATACACAGCCGTTCAAAATTCCGCACAGGGGTGCAAGCAATGAGCCCCGACGACAAAGATTTGTCCCGCAAGCAAGTCTAGGCCACGCATTATAATTGTTATTAAGTATTGTCATACCGTATTATCGTTTACGGAACCCGTTTTAAATTCACCAAGTCTTGTCGCTCCAGAATTTAATACTTAACGTTGAATATACATAAATTGCTAGTCGCCCGCAAAGTAACCTCGTGGCGTGCTGCTTGCTCCGTTATAGACTAATATTAGAATAAAGTATTTATTTTGCAACGTCCTTCCTTACCTCGATTACCTTAAACTTTCGGTAAGCCAAGCCAAAATAAAAACACAGTAAATCATCTTTGGAGTCAGATAGATAATTCGCCTTCACCAGAATTTGGTAACCCCACATTTATTTACCATAACCTGGTGACTTAGCCCATAAATTGGTTACCAACCGCTATAAATTGGTGACCGCTTCATTTCAACCCATAAAGTGGTGATTTTACCTCTTCAAATGTTATGCAGTCTATGCTACCGTCAAAATCCCCCTACCCCGCGCCTTTGGACCTGACAACATATTTAACATTCACCTAAAATAACTTGGTCCAAAATGTCTGGAAATCTAATCACATCATACCCATTCTTAAGGCAAACAAACCACCCACTGACTATATCATACCGCCCAATATCAATACTCTGCACCCTTTTTTAAATCATGATGCTTCAAGTACTAAACAAATATCCCCCCTTCCCCCGACTCTTCCCAACACGAGTTTTGCCCATTACACATAACAACCATAGACTTAACAACATCAGCCAAATGATAACTCATGCTTTCCTCGAGCCTTCAAATTTCTATGGGTCACTAGGACACATAATTATTGAAATAATGTCAATTATATTAAATTTCTAATATTCTTCTATATAATTGCTTATAAAAATAAACAATTTCATTAAATAATTACTGATATGATCTTGTATAAATGTAATAATGCATTTTGTGATAAGGTAACGAGATATTCGAAGTCCTCCTAGAGAATACCGCAGAGATATTAGCTTTCAAGAACACCTGTCCATTCTAAACAGTTCCTAAGCGACTCTTATACCATAATCCCATCATGAAGACTTACCTGAAGCAAGATATAGGATTGAAGTAACACTGATGATATCGAATCTGTCGTTTGATGCTTGGAACATCGCCAGGACGACCTTTCAGGGGAGCGAGGAGACGCTTGTCCTTCATCGAAGATTTTTCCGATTGTTGAATTGGTTTGTCTGCAAAAATGTCGACGGATTTAAGGATACTGAAAAAGTTTTGCATGCTGGGCTGTGGTAGCCAATCAAGACCAACAATTTAGAGGGTGGAATAGTCTGTCCCCGTTAGCCGTTACCCAGGAAGTACCTGAGGCAGGGGAGAGACGGAGGTTGGATGCGCGGATTTTTTGCTACCATCGAAGGGGTTGCCATTTATTTGTGCTGTTGGTCAACCTGCGGACCCACCATAAAGTACGAGACATGTAGCCATATAATATGGCAATACCGTTACTACAGGTTTAATGGTATTGCTTTATGTGTCTACTGCCGGTTATCGACTGCGTTCCAGTGTGTGTGTGTCGGGGGGGGGGGGGGCTACATAGCCAGAGACATAGGTACGGCACAAAGGAAGTTAATGGTTTAAACGCTAATTTTGCACCAATTGTTTACGCCATTCTTCCTTAGTGCTGAACTACAGTCCTATGGCGACAACTAAAGACTGAACCAGAATCGTAACTCCATCATGAAACTAATTTTACACGATGTGGATTAACTTTACTTGCCCTCGAAGCGATGATTACACTCGGCTAGGAAATGGCCTGGCATTGTTAAGAAATGGAAGATGCTGAGAGGATTTGAGAAGAATTTAGGGATTTCAAAAATAGTTGTTATTAACGATGATTAGGTGAGAGTTTTGCATAAATATTGATAATACAGATATTGATAATGTTGAAGATGTCAACGGCGATCAAAAGGTTAAAGATAGTAAGGATATTGAAGATAGAATTGGAAACTTTTGATTTCGAAGATGAGAGTTTTTCAAGAAGTACAAGGGATTCGGCATGGTTAAGGTATAAACCCTGTGAACATGCTTAATATGCATAAGATGCAGGAGCAATAGAAATATTGAAGATAGGTTAAATACAAGGGTTTTGTAACAGTAGGTTGTGCTACTCTTAAGATTATAGTGCCTGGAGATGAGTGGACATGTGCTAGTTTATGTAATTTATTTTCAAGACCTGAACTTTTTTGATTTTCTTTCACTGAACTATCAACAGTGCTGCTCTTTTTATGTCGTGTTCAATGCCTTATTACAAAGAGTTCCGCTTTTATACATCTTCTTACTACCTCACCTTGCTGCTTGAGGGCTTCCTCCTGCTGTATTTCTCTCATGTTCTGAATCTCTGAGACAACGTGCGATAGAAGCAGATCCTTCAGAATGTTCATCTCCTGTTGGTGAAAAGGAAAGCGGAGGTCAGAGGCTCGAGTCTCGAGCATTAAGAAATAGGTAAACAGAAAAAAAACAGAAAGAGGGAATTTATTATTTAGTTAATTTATTCTAAAAATAAAGGGCAAATTACATACTCTAATGGGGACATAGGCAAATTTTCCATTGAATAGGAAAATATTAGCAGACCACAAAAAGTGAATTAAATTTAGCTAAAATGTATATACGATAGTATTATACATGCTATAACACGATATGCCATATCTTTTCAGTTCTCATTTTTTGTTGTATTTACAAAAGGTCAGTGCAAACCTTCTATGCTTGCAACTCTGCAATTCACGCGAAGTATCAGTCTTTCGCACACAAGAACCATTCTTCGACCAACTACGTTTACCTCCCCCAAAACTATAAAATCACTGTTCCGATGCGATCGCGGTTCGTTTATTTCTAGTGATATTTGCAAGGAAGAGTAGTTTAGTATAGTCTCAGCCCCTAACAAATTTGCCTTAAATATTTCACGAAATTTTTAGCCCCCAAAATTCGATTAAAATCGTCCAAATACTGAATAATTTTCATCCTAGAGGAGTTAATAAATTTTTATGGTATTTTACTCAAAGTGCGTAAAAATAAACCTGATAATAATCTTTAATTGACAATTAAATCCATTAAAGAGAGAGAGAGAGAGAGAGAGAGAGAGAGAGAGAGAGAGAGAGAGAGAGAGAGAGAGAGAGAGAGAGAGAGAGAGAGAGAGAGAGAGAGAGAGAGAGAGAGCGCACCGAAGACATTAGCATGGGTCGTGATAAAAAGATGACCTGGAATGAAAAAATATGCCCTGAATATAGGATACTGAAGAAACTACTATGGAAGTACAAAGAAATAATTACACATAACAATAGTATTAAAAATTTCTGGAAAATTAAATTAAAGGACCGTTTCGCATTGGGAAAGTTCTCAATTTACTGAATGTCCTGACAGAAAATGAGGTCCCTTCTATAGGGAATGTCCTAATTTCGAGTTTATTATATTTCAGTCAGATGCTTGAAATGAATGAAAGTGGGAAAAACCTTGTAGATGATCCTTCTCTTTGCGTATCTTGCCATTCACTTGTCATCCTACTAATGAAAATTCATGACCTTACTAATGAAAATAAATTATCCTCGCATTAAATCACATTTCACTCCTGATCTTATCTATGATTTAAGGACAATAATAGCATAATCCAGCATGTTTTTTTTTTTAGTGTTTGAGAATAAAAAATGAGAACAAATTACAGGATATAAAAGTTAATTATATTTTGAAATGACTTTGTTTTAGTAACTAAATGGTATAATTAAGAGAAATTTTACAGATATACAGTATACAGTGGACTAGATCTCTGGGAGATCATCGTACATCGGGTGAGCTCTTCGACGCTAAGGACCTAATTTATATTTTTAAAATCGCCCATCACGCGACTGCCCTCAAGAGCATAGGACACCCTGATTAAAATTCTAGCCTAGTACTAGGCTATTCTAAAATTCGCATTATACAAACAAAACCAAGAGAATAAAAAAAAGGCAAGAAGGAAGCGTGGTCCGGCGTCGGGGGTTTGCCCGCATCCCCCCCCCCCCGGCGCTAGAACTTGCGACCTACAAAAAATAGTCAAATAAAGTGGAGGAGGCCAGCCTCCTCCAAAACGTAAGATAGTTCACAAGTCTGTGTACACAAACATGTCCAGAGTACAAGGGACAAGCGGTAGCGACCCCGCTAGCCCAAGGACTAGGTCACTCAACAAGAATGTACCGAACAGTCTGGAGGACAAGGCAGTTGTCACAATAAGGTGTGGGCAAGCGCTCCATCAATTGGTGGTGCGTCCTGCGAATGTGTGCAATTCGGAGACGACAGAAAGCAAACTGAATCCGTCGCGGCTTTGGGGGGGTAGGTCCATGGGAACAATCGCGGCGCAATGGCAAGCAACTTTAAGTTCCCCTCAGCCATCTCCCGTCTTCTTTGCCAAGCAGAAGGGAGGGCTGTCCTGATTCCTGGTATGTAGTCTGTGTGGGGAAGAGCCAAGTGCTGGTCTGGTCACCCAGTCCTCACGAACTCTTTGGCGCCCCAATATTTTACTCATTCCCCTCAATTCAAGGAACCCATCATAAGATAATCTCGACATCCGCTCGGGTCCCGGCAACGAGGGAGTCACAGATACCGCGAACCAGGGATTGTGGAGATTCCAATGCCCCATGAGCACTCAAGGCGCTTTGTGAGTCGCATAATAAGTTACTAAAAGTCAATTTATTTCAATCTGTCAAAAAGAATTACCAAATCTCAGACAAGCCATTAAAGGTCGTTCGCTATAAGTGACAACAAGTTATATCAACTCTGAATAACTCATTATCATGCCCTTTTCAGCACTTTTCAAGCCCGGGAACGGTCCCTCTCCGATGGGGTGGGGGATTTTGCAAATTCTGGGTTTTTTCTTCTTTAGTTTCAATGCAAAACTCTCGGGCCCATTATAGGAGAGTGACGAGGTTTCTGAGAGTTCTTATCGTCAACCGTTTTCATTATTCTTTTTTCTTATTTTTATCTAGTTTTATTTTATATAATTGTTCTTTCCCTCACTCTCTTTCCTCAGAGCTAAAATTCCTTTGTGACTATATTCCTTTATTAATGGCGCTGGATGAAGAGGTCTTTGTTATTCCCTCTTGAATCCACCTTTGTATAGTTTTTATGTATATTGTTATGCATTCAATTTACATGTTGCTTTAGTGGACGTTTATGACTTCTTTGTTTTGTCAATGTTTTTATTCTCACGATGTATCGGTGTTTACAAGAATCCAAGCCTTGGCAATTTTTTTTTGCCTTGGGGAAAGGCGGCAAGGAGACGAAGGTTGAAAATGTTTCGATTTTCGATTCGTAGTGAGAGGTGTTTGTTTTATTAGGTAATTTGGAATATATTTAATAAATTATTATCATTTATGGTTCGAGGTTAACATAAAAAATAGTTTATTTCAGATAATCTATTAGGTTTCTAAAATTTAGTATCGTTTGGAATATGAGATATAAAAGAGTTTTCTAGAATACTTGCAAATGTTCTAATACTAATATAAAATATGTGGAAGAATCTAGGGACATTAACTAGAGCAATTTTCAGCTTTAAGTTGTTTTCGTGACAAGAAAGGGATAACTGACCTCTGTTGGGACACTCTCCTCATCCTCCCATATCTGGCCATCCCTTACTTCGATAATGTCAACATCATTTCAACGTAAGAATGTATGTATGATCGATGTATGATCCTTGTTTGGTCATATGAAAAGACGAAATCGCTTGTGTATTAACTTTCCTTATTTTATGGGTTACTAAGTATTGATTGTGCCAATTGTTTGTTGTCATTTCCCTTTCATTTATGAAAGTCGTGTATCGTTTTTCTTTCTAACTCTTTCATCTTCAACATAGATGAACTTAACCTACATTTCATGATTGTAAGCTGAATTGAAGTATCCCTTTTTTGAGGGGAAAAGGAGGCCGTAGCGGGCTGGCCTGAAAAGCCAAGAGCTATCGATGGTATAGGTTCGAACTCTACTTATTATTTCACTTTCTTTAACAGGTAAAAGAGTTTATATTATTTGATTCAGTTTATCTCTCTCTCTCTCCTTTTCCCTTCTTTCTTAATTTATGTATGGTCCTTGTTTGGTCTTATTAAAAGACGAAATCGCTTGTGTGTCTTCTTTATTTTCCTATGGGTTATTGACCGCTTATGAGTACCCATTTATCTCCTACAACAATACACCCATTACCACCATATCATTTTGGTTGGAAGAACTTAGCTTGTAGTCCTAGAGAGGAAGTGTACGAAGAAAAATAGCGAGTCGAAAAAAAAAGAAACGACTGTGAAGTGGGGAAGATTACAATTTCTTACTCCGTGTCTTTGAGCTCAGTGAGCGAGCAACTCAGACCACTCAGCTAGCTCTGAGGCGAAATAAAACTCAGTTCAAATCGAGTTTAGGTATATTGTCCATTAAATAAACATACCGTTTGTGGATTACACATTTTTCAGTTCTGGCCTGCCTAGTAGCAAGACGTTGGACTTTTAGCATCGAGGCACGCGTTTGAGCCCAGTGAGTGCGGACAAGAAGCTTTCAGCGGCGCCACGAGCCAGTCGCCCATTGGCAGATACGCTGATCATCCCCACGGGGTAAGTAGCCTCACACGCATCATCACACACATAGCCAATCACAAGC
Organism: Ceratothoa steindachneri; assembly: GCA_963969495.1. Lineage (NCBI taxonomy): Eukaryota > Metazoa > Arthropoda > Malacostraca > Isopoda > Cymothoidae > Ceratothoa > Ceratothoa steindachneri. The sequence continues at coordinate 212,137,656 of OZ018317.1, forward strand.
ACCGCTGTAATTTCCCTTCCAGTCTTCAAAACACAGCACAACCTCTCTTTCCTCTGGTCCAGAACCCTTCTGTTAAACTACTAGTACCCCCTATGGTAGTATTAGTTCGCTGACCTGCCTTTATCCAGGTGCATCCCGACCGGATGAGGAAATATACATAAAGATCAGTATGACAATCGCTGGTGATCCAGAGGGCACCAGGGGCCGTCCTCTTTGGGGACAGGTGCCAGGAAGTATTATGTTGACACCAAACAGCGTTCAGGGGGAACCTTTGTCGGCCTGGGGGTGGCTCCCTTGTTACACCTCAGAGGTATGTGGATAGGATGGCTTGCAACAGGAAGAATGTGTGTGTTGTGCTGTGAAGACGGTAGAGGAAAGAAAGTAGTGTTGTGTGTGCGATGACAAGTGTAAGATCAACCCACCCGAATACCTGGGTGAGCACAGCGCGTCCACCAGTCGGTAGCCAGATCTCTCCGCGCACTGACATTTGTGTCCGCTCTTGCTGGGATCGAACCCGGTACCGCAACGTTAGCGGACCCACGCCGTATCCAGGCTAGCAAGAGCTCTGACTCCACCCCCCATGGTGGTACTTATCCACATACCCCTCGTGCGGAACGGGTGCCCTACCCTGTTTTTACGAACGGGCCCCACGATTGTTATTTTGTATCGAACATAATTAGCACCAGGCCAGTTCCAAATAGGAGTTGATGCATTTGCGCTTGCCAGCGATTGTCATTCTGATTTTAATACGCATTTCATCATCCGGCATGGAAATGTCCTCTGCGGTGGGACGGGACCTACTACTTAGGTACTACTCACACCTTTTTTTTGACTTCCCATAAATGGATCCCCTCTCGTTCTTTTACGCAAATAAACCTATCAAAACTATCAAAAACCATTAGATACCACTTTGAAAACCACTCAAATCCATCAGAAACCAACAAAAAAACACTTTAAAAACCACTCAAAGCCATCAGAAACAAACAGAAACTACTCAAAGCCATCGGAAAATAACAGAAACAACTTTGAAAACCACTAAGTGTCATCTTGTTATGCACTCTTGCAGGCCTCTTGCAGCGCTTTCCCAGACTTTTCCCGCCCAAAATCGTCTTTGTTGATCTCGTGTGGCCTGAAAAATATAAACATCGATTTCTAAATCCAAAATCCAGACTTGCACAAAACGAAATTGGCCCCACGAAAGAATTTGCATAGATCTAACCCCAAAATGAATCGCTTTTAAAACAGATTTTGTGTTTTTGAATTTGATTTCCCGTTCAGTGACATCCTTCGCCTCTAAAGTTGTTTACAACAAACGTTTCTACCGCGAAATATTTATACGATTTTTCCTTGGTTTTGTTATTTTGATATTCCTTGGTTTCGTTTATTTCATTATTTCTTAGTAATTATTTATTTTCCAATCTCTTCCTTTGGCTTGATTTCATTGCCTTTTTTAAATGTCCTTTTTTATCATTTATTCATTAATTTATTCCTCTATTATGAAAACATTTAGCAATAACAAATGGATGAAAATTCTAGAAAAAACAATAGAAAAAAATGACAAACAAATATCGGGAAATAAAAAAAAAGATTGTCTTTGCTACCTCTGCCTAGTCCACATGCCCTTGAGAAAGCCATGATTTTCAAATGAAGCACCCGTTCTTTTCCAAGATCAGAACGACAATTGCAGGCAACCACATGAACACCAGAGACCGGTCCACATTGGATGGGGGGGGGGGAGGTGAGTTTCAGACAGAGCAGTGTAGTGTTTTTATGTCCATAGTAGGCATGATAAGGGAAAATAAAGTAGTAAAGAAAACCAAACAATGGCAGTCCGAAAAGAGAAAAAATGTGAATACTTGAACGTCTTTTGAGATTAGTACTTGCTAACACACCACTCAACAATAAGATCACTTTTTAACTCCGAACCAGTGGCTATGGCTGTTTTGATTTGTTGCTAACACACACACACATTCTCTCTCTCTCTGTTCTTCGAGAAGTTATATAGACTTACATCTGAGTGTTGATGTACCATGAGTTGGGCCTCCTTAAGCCACTTATATAATTTTAGATGTATGAAATACAGCACCTGCTCTCCTTGAAGCTAAAATGCCTATCTTTAATACCAATGTCATATCTAATCTCTTCCTTGCAGGGTGCATTCTGCATCTTGCTTTATTGTAATATGTTTTGTTTCTTTTTCTTTTCAGTCAATTAAAACAAAATGTTGCATGAAGTTTCTTTAACCTCCCGACCGTCGCGGCAATGAACCGAGCGGTTCACGCACATTAAACAGAAAAAAAACAAACTCAGAACCAGAGTAGCAGAAAGATTTCAAACCTATTTCTCCACTTTGACTAGTGTTAAACGTTCTAAACCTACCATACATAATATGTGTATTGGTATTAGTTTGTCAAAAAAACTGATAGTTTTATTAATATGACTGTATGTAAGAGATTTCTAGCGTACTGAAAAATGTTCCAATACTATTATAAACTACTTCAAAGAGGCCCTTGTAATGCATAGGCTAATTTTAAGTGTTAAATTGATAGACGCCGTTCATCAGTGATAGCAGAAAGAGAGATTCGTTCTTCTTCATGATAATATATCCACATGCGTGGGTCGTGTAACCTGAGAAACGATAATTGACATCGGGTAGAAAGGTCCACTATCTGATTATCACTGATTTCTACCACTGCAACATAATTTTTCATTTATTTCTACCACTACAACTTCATTTTTCACATTTCTACCACCGCAACTTCATCTCAAAAGATAAAAGGTATGAAGTAATTCATATCAAAACATATATTTAATTAAAATAAGCTGATTACCTTACCCTTAACGTTTTAGTCACGTGCGACTCTATATACGAGGAGGGGGCAATAAGTTTTGCGAATCGGTAGGGCAAAACAGAGGAAGGGGGATGGCTGTTTGTGGGGGTGTTAGGACAAGTCAGGACCTGCAGCTGCACGCTCCTGCCTCGTCTATTTAAGAAGCAGTAGCTGATCGCAGATCGTCAGTCACAATTTTTCAACAATGGACAAGGTTCAGCACCGCGCAGTGATCAAATTTTTGACCAAGGAAGGCAAGAATGCAAAAGAGATCCATGAACGCATGGTTGCAGTGTACACCGACACCACCCCCTTCCTATGCAATCATTGCTCGCTGGAATGGGGAGTTCCGCCATGGTCGTGAGTCCCTTGAAGATGACCCCCGTCCAGGACGCCCGTCAGACGTGACCAACGAGGACAATGTGGCCCGTGTGGAGAGGAGGATCCTCGAAAATCGACGGGTGAAGGTCGAAGAAATCGAGCGAGAACTTGGAATATCACATGGAAGTGTTATGAACATCATCCACGACAATTTGGCCATGACCAAGGTCTCTGCCCGTTGGGTCCCTAGAAACCTCAGCCTCATGATCGACTTCAACGTCGTCAAAGTCCACAAGGCCAGAGTTGTACAAGCTGCCCTTCATGAGTGCGGATTCGAGGAGCTCAACCATCCCCCTTACAGTCCAGATCTGGCCCCTAACGACTACTCTTTATTCTGCTAGCTCAAGGCTGCACTGCGTGGACGCCGGTTTGGGGACGATGAAGATGTCCAGCTCGCCGTCCAGGAGTGGATTGAACAGCAATCGGGAGATTTCTGGTTGTCGGGAATTCGAAGCCTCAGGGACAAGTGTCGCAAGTGCATTGAAGTCGAGGGTAGTTATATTAAAAAATAATAAAACACTTTTCCTCATATCTCGTTTCCTTATATCCGAATTGCAAAACTTATTGACCGCCCCTCGTAACACTATGTCACTCGGTCGGTTCCCGTTTTGCTTTTTTTTTTGTTTTGGTAATAACATTGTAACTATTCAGCCAATTCTAAAGTAATTTGAAACCCTAATGTTCTTTTACATTCTCCTTTGAATCATATAATTGCCAAATTCCTCCCAAGATTAGCCGGGGAATTATTTGGCAATAATATCATAACTATTCTGCCGATTCTAACAAAATTGAAAGCCTTGTTGTTTTACATTCTCTTTCGAATGATATAATTAACAATGTCCTCCCAAGGTTAGTCCGGGAATTATTGAAAGTTTTGAAGGTCGCAAGGTCATAAATCAGAATAAGTGAGAGCACGCGACTTTGGTCAGCAGACCTTGTTTTCTTAAACTGCGCATATATGTATACTTGCAATCGAGCTGGGGTTTTAAGAATACGTCACGATTATCTGATTATTCTTCCTGTTTCCACGATTTCTTTATTCTTTTGTCTCTCGGTTAATCGTCCCCCCCCCCCCCCTAGTTGTTTGAGTTTTTCTTGTCACAGGCCTTCTAGATCTACCGAGTCCAACCACTTTTTTGACACTCTTATCAGCTAGAAATCGCCGAAGAAAAGGAAAAAAAAGGAAGAAGAATGGGTCACCCAAGAAAAAGAAGAAAAGAAGAAGAATTGAACTATTCCACGGAATATAATCTGAACCGAACCCCTTTAAAATCAACAGATTCTTGTTATCTATCACTCATTTTCGAGTGCTAATCTTTTATTTAAATCAACCACTTCATATTCGAGTAATATATAAATGAGAATATTCATGTTATGTAGAAATTCTGTATAAATTTTGGCGCGATAGCTGCTCTGATCCCTAGGGCAAATGAGCTAACTAAACTGATTAAATCTAATTAGGAGTGTTACCCTTAAGCTTTGATTAGAAAACAGAATCTAGGGTAACTGAAATCAATTATAAAATCCATTTTCTCATCTCCGGTCTTCAAATTTACCTCCCAGGGTCGATTTGATAACTGGCTATTAACGTGCCCACCACGGTGTTAAAACTGGTTGTCGAAGTCAGGTTGAATGATAGCATTATAGAGAAATGCGTTTGAAGCGGTACATCAAAAGATAATTATTTTGGAACAGAGTTTCAGAATATTTGGAGGGAAACGAAATACTTCTACAAACACAGTGCTCCTAACTTACTTTATATCATTCGCACATATTGGCATTTCAACCCGTCATGGAAATTTGGTTTATCGAAATTGGGCCAAGACCAAATAACATTTAGTGGAAATGTCATAACTAGGGCAGTTAAAAGTCAATAAAGTCAACTTGTCTTTTTCAAGACACTTTCCTCTAGAACAGCCATTAATACATTAAAAATGACTGTAGGGGGTATAGTAACAGAGTTTATAGTCAACAAAAAGTTAACTTTTACACGTCAGGTCAACAAACTCTTTATGTCAAGAAAATGAAAAATATAGAATAAAAATATATCTGGTAACTTTTCGCCTACTAATTGGCAACTGGTGGCCTACCACTTAGCAACTCCTGCCTTTTCAGTTGATGTTTAACGGCTATTGTGCGCATTTATGCTTGTTTTTTTCGTGGTGATTTTGGCAGTTTTGAATTATATATATATAGACATGTCTAAAGTTGGGATGCCATCTATTTCTAAAGTGCGCGCTATAATTGACAAATATTCCAATGAATTCATTTGTTCAGAAAAAAATGAACTTCACAGTCGTATGCTAAAACAAATGTGAAATGCACATTTGAGCAAAAAACCTAATTTTTTTTTAGGTATTTCACATTTTAGCCTTTTGCATATAATAAATTTATAAATAATTGTGAAGCTACACTAAATCTGATAAAAGTGCATTTCACATTTTTCTCAGCATACAGCCGTTAAGTGTCAAATTTGTTGTGTTATTGTGAAGCACGAAAAAACCATTTTCATGAAGAAACATCGTTAGACTCAAAAACACCAGCGTAGCCTTACCTAAACGTATGAAACTGAAAAGACACAAACAGTGTTAAAGTTTAAGTCTTCAGATTTTACTGAAAAGCTGAACTTTTCGGTGAGCTTAATTTTCTTGTAGATTTCTTCCAAGTCTAAAAATTAGGAAAATTGATTTTAGCCGTGTTTATGTGTAAACGGACATTAGACATTGGACAAAATAAGAGATGAAATATAAATAGAATTAGAGAGAGAATAGTAAGAGAGTAAAGTGGTTAAAGGGTGAGTTTAAAGAATAGATGATGTGTATGAGACTGAATAAAAAAGGCCCCTGGTGAAAGGGTGGCTCTGTCAATGTGTTAGTTTTGTGTGTGTATGCAAACACACACACATGTGTAAACGGTTGAGGCGTTAGTAACCTTTTAAATCTATCATGGCGCTGAGTGGACAATTATTACAGTGCTTATATCTAAAAGCTGATTGGTCAATTTGTATTTCCAAAAATTAACGTAAGAATGGCTATTAAATGTATATCAATCCTGATTGATTAAATTTTATAGTGTTATGAGTAGGTGAAATAACTATTTATATAGGTGTACTTTTGTGTAAAAGAGAGTCGGAAGAGTCAGAAAAGTTATTATTATTCAAGAAGAAAAGTTATATTTCCCGTTCACCATTTCGAAGTTTATTCCAGCTATAAACCTAGGAATAAAGAATCCATATATGTATATTTTCCTTCATCCCATAGGGAAGCGGTTGATCACTTAACCCAGCCTACAGAACTACAGGAGAGAGAATACCTTACGCAGACCCTATAATAGCAAGCAAGATTTCACTCAATATAAGACTCACCAAAATCCTATAATTTTAGGCCTTTAGAAATTTTCATTTGAAACTAAAGAAAAACATTAGGATATACAAGGGTTGGCAAAATGATCGAAACACTATTTGCTTAATAATTTTTATTTTTAATAAGGAATTAGTCCTTATTTAGCATTAGCAATAGCATCAGTAAGTATAGAAAATGCTTCATACAGCTTTTGGACAGTATCTAGAGGAATTTCAATCCTTTCTTAGGACAAAACCTCCTTGAGGTACTTCAGAGAGAGCAGTGAAAGAAATCGTTACTTAATTGTTGTTCCAATTGAGTCCAGAGCTGGTATTGCGGCAACAAGTTGCGACTTTGCAATTTTGCCGCACTATGAATTTCGAAGTCGCAAACGTTTGGAAAAAGTCGGACTAAGAAAATTCGTACCGCCAATTTTCCGCGACTTTGAAATTGCCGTGGCTGTTTTAAGCCAGTTTTAAAGCCAGATTTAGCTAGAAATGTCAAATTTGAGTTGGTAACAGCTAACTTTATTTTTATCTGATTTTTAACTTTCCTTTTACGATAAATTAAATTCTTCACATTATATGAGACTGACGTCAAATGAAATTAATCTAACGTACCAAAAAAGGTTTGTCACTGAATTTTATTATAAATTAGTAAAATTATATACACTTTTCAAGCGTGAACCAAGTTTTGAAACCTGCCTTGTCAGTTAAGAACGTTCGAGAACGTGTTATGCCTTGTGGCGTTCATTGTGCGAATTAATCTCATTTTCTCGTATTTTAATATGTGCTGAATACTTTTCTTGTGGCTAAGACGAAAAACTAACAGTAAAGTGTATGAAGTAATTAAAATCTAACAGCATTCTACCTTTAACATGCCTAAAATTAAGCAATATAAGTAAAAATTGGACCATCGTATGTAGACTAGGCCTTGGTTCTAAATGTAAAGATCATATTGATATAGCCTATTAAACTTGCATGGTTTTATCTTTCTTTAAATCCATTAGGCCAGCCTATGAGCTTAGAAAATCTCATTGTTTAGTAACTTAAATCGGTAAAGGTTAAGAGTGATGTCCCTCGCCGATCTGAATCTCTTATTTCATCATTTCTTTCTTTTCCGACGCCACCCTCTGAGTGGTTGTAGCATGGGTGTTTTTCACTAACTTTCTTCTTGTTCCTTTTATTATAGCTTAATTTATTATTAGTTACTGAAAATCCTTGTAAAGTTTTTGTTCTTTTACAGATTGGAAAAACTGAGACATAAAGGTCCTGATGAAGTCCATGGATGAGTCGGTGCCCTCTAAAGGCGATCTAGCCTGGTCCCTCTTTCCCTACCAGTACAGAGAGGTGTGGGTGGACTTATTCATTAAGTACAATACCCCTCTCCCCAGCTCTGCAGCTGTGGAGAGGCTATTCAGCCCGGCCGGGGACGTCCTCAGAGCCAAGAGGTAACCCCCTGAATTAGGTCAACTTTGAGGAGCGGAACATGGACCTCCTGGAGGAGAAGATGGGCCAGGTAGAGATGGAGGAGGAGGAGGATGACCTGTAGATATTAGTTTAGGCTGTGTTTGAACTAAAAAAATAATAATAAATATAGTTTTTTTTGTTGCCTTATAAAAGCATGTTTCTGTTATCGCGCTAAGGTTTACTTTGTAATTTAACGGAGTCGCACCGGGAAGAAAGTCGCAGTCGCAAAGTCGCTCTGGGGGGAGGGGGGCACAATAGAGTCACAAAGTCGCAGTCTCTCCAGATCCGGGGGAAAAGTCGTGCCCAGCTATGCAATTGACACCACAAATTCTCGATTATGGTCGTTCGACACCTTGTACTTTAAAGTTTAATGGTCCCCGTGATGAGTTTCTTTATTCTGCTATTAGTTTTGTCTGAGCTTTGTGTTTGCCTGTGATGATAAAAGAAACAGTTCTTCTGGAAATAAACATTTAAGCAGTTTTTGGTACTAATACTCAAGCAATTTCATAAATAAATTATGCGATTAAAGACATGAGTCTTTCACCTAAAATAATAAATAATGATCTGTTACATATTGCAATGTTGTAAAATATTAATATAGTTCAGAATAACAAGTAATATTAGCAGTTGTTTCAATTATTTTATCCAACCGCTGTATATTTAGGAGGAATATGCTAATTTATGTATAAGCTGCCTTTTAGTATAATAATGAATTAATGTTGTATATATAAACGTTCCAACGTGTAGGCGCAAGTTTCTCCACAAAATTTGAAAAATATCCATTCAAAAATTTCGTAAACCGCAAATTAAAGTATCCGTGTATTTGTTATGTTTTAAGCAAATTTCCTTTGAAACGATAATAATTACCGTGTTGGGCTCCAAGCCAATATTGGAGCAGTAATTAGAGCTACACAAAAAAAAAAAAAAAATAAACTTCTTTGAATGTAATAAAAATTCTCTCGGGGTATTTTTCTAATTAGTTTATTTACTTTTTGAATATTTTGAATTTAATTGGAAGGTTTTGTATTATTTTTGCCTTGTTTTTTTAAATATTTACAATCTTTAAATTGGTGTTTATTAATATGGTTTGAGAATTTTTTTTGAGGTATTAGGACTTTTTATTGATTATGAATGATACTGTGAATCAAAACATTATATTTATTTTTTTTCTAACTGTTGGGAGGCAAATTTGCGCTTTATTAAATTATTTTGGCTATAGCCTCTTTTTTTCATTTCTAGCATCTAGCATTATATATTTTAGATTTGATTTAACCTTAATATTTACATCCAAGTTCGTTTGTGGGGTTTTCAACCTATCTATTACTCTAAGGAAAATAATTGCTCCCTAAATAGTGCTATAGGACAAAGAGTACCTGGTTGAGTTGAAATGCTTTCATCGATTACTCTAGATAGTTTATAGGTGCTTGTGCCATCTTATGTAGAACCTTGGCTTCTCTTTTGAAACTTGGGCTCATATTTAAGTTTTAATTACTGTTAGAAGCGTTATATTTCAAAACAAGGTCTGCTGACCAAAAGGTCGCGTGCTCTCATTTATTCTGATTAATGACACTACGACCTCCAAAATTTTCAATAATTCAAAGACTAACCTTACGAAGACCCTGGAAGTTATTCGAAAGAGAATTAAAAACAACATAAAGGTTTCAAATTTCGTTAGAATCGGCCGAATAGTTATGACGTTATTGCCAAAACAAATTAATTCATGGGCTAACCTTGGGAGGACCATTGATGTTATACCACTCGAAAGAGAATGTAAAACAACATTAGGGTTTCGAATCTCGTAAGAATCGGCCGATTAGTTACAATGTTATTACAAAACAAATAAAAGCAAAACGGGGACCGACCGACCGACATAATGAGATGTAGAGTCGCCCGCAACTAAAAATATGGCTTTTCTAAGATCAAGGAGCCTCAGGGTTCGTATATATTCAATAATTTTCCACATCCATCCAATCATAGTTGATGGCTGAAAATTGAATCCGTTTATCTTGCTCTCGTCTCTTAGAGATGATATTGCAAACTCAACTTATTTCTTTTACTTACCTTAGTAAGGCATTACAAAGAAAAGACCCCTTCCTCCTGATAGCCGATGCTCTTACAATATTTAGCAACCATTTTGGATAGCTATTACAAACTTCTCTATATTTTTGCATTTAACTATCCGCTCTGACTATGTTTCCAAAATGGAAGCAATTATTTCTGATGAATCTAAATTTCAAATGGTTAATATTCCATCATTTAAATTAATCATTAGTATAGAGGACCGAATCAACAGAACTCTTAGGTCACTTAAAAAACAGAAGTTGATTTCTGAAGTAACCTACGAGTCACTTTTTTTCTTCTGGTTCTTCATTGTGTTCTTTATACGGTCTGCCAAAAAATCATAAAGCTGGTAGTCCTTTAAGACCTATTCTGGCCGCTTACAATTCACCTACTTACGATATTGCTAAATTTTTAGTTCTCTTTCTCTCTGATTTAACTCAAAATGAATATTTTGATAATAATTCTAAGCAATTTGTAGATGAACTCAAACAGCTCTGTTCCAACGGTCATATATGGTCAGTTATAACGTTTCATCTCTCTTTACAAATATTCCATTAACTGAAACCATAGACATAATTTTAAATAAACTATTTCCTTATCACAATAGCTTACATTAGGATTTCCTCGGACTTCGTTTAAAACACTTCTAGAATTAGTTGTCAAAGATTCTTTTTTCACTTTTAATAAAAACGTATACAAGCAAGTCGATGGTATGGCCATGGGTTCTCCATTTGGATCAACCGTCGCTAACATTTTCATGTGCCATTTGGAAACCAAATTTTTAAATGATTGTCCTAGAGAATTCAAACCTAAATTCTATAAAAGATACATAGATGACACTTTTAAATTATTCCATACCTCTGCTCAATCGAAACTTTGCAAGAACTTCATAAACTCATATCACCCTAACATTTCATTTACAATAGAACCAGAAACAGATAACACTTTATCGTTTTTAGATGTAAAAATAGAAAAGAATCAGGGTTGCTTTGAATTTTCTGTTTTCCGAAAGCCAATGTTTAGTAACCTTGGTTTAAACTTTTACAGCTTCTGCACCGATCAATTCAAAGTTAATGCTTGTAGAACTTGAATTTACCGTGCTTTTAATATCGGTTCTAACTGGACCCTATTCCATTTGAAAATGATCAAACTTAAAACTTTATTTAAATTAAACAACTACTTACTCCATATTTTTATAAATTGCATTAGGAACTTTTTTAAATGTCTTTAAACCTATAAATAATTATAATGTTCCCCGCAAAAAATTATACATTTCCTTTCCCTTTATGGGATACCAAACTAATACTTTTAGGAAGGAATTGTCTAATATTTTGAAAATATTCTATCTGCATTTAAATTTAACGCCAAATTTTGCAAACACATTAAAAATTAGTTCTTTGCTCAGTGTAAGGGACCCCATTCCAGATATTGTGCGTTCCAGAATAGTATATAAATATACTTGTCCTAAATGTTCTTTGGGAACGTACATTGGATGTACGGAACCTCTTCTCAGGTTCGCCTTGATGCTCACCGTGGGGTCAGTTACAGAACAGGAATGGATCTCTCCGTAAAAGAAAACTCCGTTGTCCGATCTCATTCCTATTCATGTAAAATACCTAAAAATTATAATCAATTTAAAATATTATCCGCATCAAAATCTAAATCTGACATTCTTATAATTGAGTCCCTTTTAATTAAATATAATCAGCCTCAGTTAAATAAGGACTCTACTTCCACACCGTTATATATTGCCTGATTAATTTCGTTTGATTTCTTTTTTTAACTGGTTACCATTAATTAATTACCACTTAAAAAACCAACTAGCTAACATTATTTGTTTTGTTTTTTGGTTTTTCGACCCATCAAACTACATAGATCAGAGAACCAACTAATACTAAATCACATCTTTGCTGGTAGTATAATTTTTAAATTTCATTCATTCAGTTCACAGCTTTCTCCAAATCAGGTAACAAATTTTAATATATTTATTGAGGTTTTCCTTTTCTTCCAATTGTAACCTTATTCATTTCGGAATCGCAGAAAAACATTTTTTGAACTTGATGGGGAGTTAAATAAAGCTTTAAGTTCCAAAATATCACCCAGAACAGATAGGGGAGACTTAAATGTTAATGGGAAAATGAATACAAGTCGAAAAAGAAGTCATGGGTAACTGAGGTCAACAGAAAAAAAGCCGTCTTTAGTGACCAAAGATCACAAAATTTTAACACATGAGCAATGGTCAAAAGTTATCTGGTCAGATAAAAGTAATTATCAAGTATGTAAGAAAGACTAGTGTATTGTTGTTTTACATGTAATTTATGCAATTCCCCTTAAATATAACTTAGGAATAATTATTGAAAAAATTAACGTGTAACAATTTTGCAGATTATCAGCACTTGTGAGGTTACCTTTATGAGACGAAAGGTTGGAGTGGCATTTCACTCTACTTGTATGGTACCAACTGTGAAGCGTAGAGGAGGGTTTATCATGGTATGGGGAAGCATGTCTTCATCAAGGCCAGGAGAGATATTTTTATTATGCCAGAGAAGAATGAACTCTTCAACTTATACGACTATGTTGTCACAAGTTTTAGAACCATCTATCCAGAAATTGCAACACCCAACACATTTCATCAGAACAATGCCCCATGCCATTCATCCAACAGCACCAAGAATTGGTTTGGAGAAATTGGATCACCCCTATAGAGAACCCATCGCAGACCACGGAATTAAATCCAATAGAAAACTCGTGGGGAAGTGCTTGGAAAAGCAATAAGAAATACAACAAGTATAAATAAAACACGTGTATGAAAATTACAAGCTGAGTAGGGGTATAGCGTCAGAAATTTGTTTAAATGTGGTGAACTCCATGCCACAAGGAATTATGGCTCTAATTAGTGCAAAAGAGGGCCAATTAAGTATTAAAAATGATTATATAGATGATTTATAAGGTGCCTTATACTTTTGACAATATATATATATATATATATATATATATATATATATATATATATATATATATATATATATATATACAAAGAAAGAGCAACTACAGGGTTTGCGGGTGATTATGCAACTACCACAGGGCTATGCCATTTTTATTTTCTGTCTTTCAAATAAATTTGAAGACAGAAAGAAAGATGCAGAAACCTGGAGTAGCTGACTATACATACATATACTACAAGAGGAAGAAGAATTGGACGAGAATGAGAAAATGAGACAAGAAACCGGAGTTTTTTAAAGGCAAAAGAGAGGAACATTAGAAGAATCCAGAATCAAAGGGAGCAGGTAAGAGGATGTGGTATAAAAATTCCTTGGAGGTTCCTAGCTTAGGGAGATACTGGGTTTGATCGGGTAACGCTTTGGGCGAAATATAGTTACTGTGCCTGGTAGCTTAGCGGTAAAGCATCTGACTGGCAATCAGCAGACTCGGGTTCGAGTCCCGGCCAGGAATTCCGAACTTTTTTTTCCCTGGCGTTATTTTGTCTTCTCGGTAAAAGGATCACCTTCATTGTATCGCCCTCTGCTCCCTTTGATTCTGGATTCTTCTAATTTCCCTCTCTCTTGCCTTTAAAAAACTCTGGTTTCTTGTCTCATTTGCTCATTCGCGTCCAATTCTTATTTTCTCTTGTACTATATCATATATATATATATATATATATATATATATATATATATATATATATATATATATATATATATATATATATATATATGATATTCTTCCTGAGAGTGTGGTTTCGGTCATTCCGATATACGAATATATGCGTACTTATAATCAGATGGGTCCTTTGATTAGGTGGAGGTTTAGGGTTCTTTTTCATGAAAAGTTTTGATGTCCGTCTATTTTGATAGTAGATGGTTAGTCTGATCCTTTTTTGGCATTCGCGGGTTTTGTTCCTCCCATCTGCATGGTGTTCTGTGGTCATAGTGTTCCTGTAAAAGAGTTCTATAATGTTTTCTTGTTTGTATTTCGGTTCTTCCGGGGTTCTGACAGGTACCATCGGTCCATTATAATTCTTATAGCTGTCTGTATTTCTTTATTGGAGAATCCGTTGCTAACGAGTACCTGAGTGGCTTTCTCAAGTTCATTGGGTGTATCCTTCCATGTAGTGAAGTGTGTGAAGGCACGGTTAATATACGGTGTGATTACGCTTGTTCGGTAACGTTTAGGGTAGGGTTGTCATACCTTTTTTTCTCAACGGGCCAAATTAAATTTAAGTATATTCACCGGGCCACAGAGGTACTTAAATATAATTTTAAAAAGCTCAAAAATATATATAAATATAATTACAAACAGTAAAAATTAAATTAGACTTATACAAAATAAAATAAAATCAATGTGATTTGGGTGATTGCCTTCCTTTTATGATATTCTCAATATCTGGTTTTCAAAGTAAATGAAAATATAGCTAAAAATTACCCCGTAAAAATCAAATCTGAGTAAGCAGTGGGCCGTAATGCAGCCCGCGGGCCGCGGGTTGGACATCCCTGATTTGAGGCATTTGCTGTCTGTATCCTGCAAAGTCCCGGTTTGGTGGCTTTAACATGTACTTTGGTTGTTTCATTAATAGTGGTAGTGAAGATGTCTAAAAATGGTAATTGGTTGTTTTAGCTTTCTTCGATGGCGTAGTTGAAGGAAGAACATTCTTTAAAGGCTCTTTCAAGTTTATGTATTTCCTCTTCTGTTTTTACATTAGTGTAAATCTCATCTATCTACCTGCAGTAGATAGACTATGGCTCTTATCGGATGTGCATCGACTTCCAGGAGTTAAATTCGGTAACTGTGTTCGACGCCGAGCCCATCCCGTTGGTAGACCAAAATCTCCACCTTTTCGAAAACGCCAAGTTCATCTCAGAACTCGATTTGTGCAAGGCGTATTATCAAATCCCCCTCCGGCCCGAGGTGAAAGCATATACCGCCTTTGCAACGGAGAAAGGCCTTATGCAATTGAAGCGCCTTCCTTTTGGCCTCGTCACTGCTTGTAGCAACTATAACCGTCTCATGAGAAGGTTGTTAGATGGACTTCCAAACGTATCCTTTTACTTTGATAATGTCTACGTCGCTACTCGCGAATGGAGTCACCATTTAACCACCCTATTAGCTCTCTTCGAGCGACTGCGCGAAAATGTCCTCACCATTGGCCCCAGCAAATGCCATTTTGCCCACGAAACCATAAAATATTTGAAATTTCAAAATAGGACAAAGCCAGTTGGGTGCCAAAGAGGATAAGATTAAGGCAATCGCCGACATGCCCCTCCCGATTACAAAGAAGCAATTAAGATCGTTCCTAGGATCAGCTTCGTACTATCGGCGATTCGTTCCGAATTTCGCTGCAATCTCGGTGCCCCTCAGCTCCCTTTTAAAAAAGAATTCACCCGATCGTCTACGTTGGAATGATGTCGCTATTTCCCATTTTAATCAGCTCAAGAGTAAGCTCATTTCTGCCCCCATTTTAAAGTTGCCCAACCCGGAAAAATCCTTTGGGATTAAGACCGACGCGTCCAACGAGGGCATTGGAGGTGTACTCCTTCAATACGAGGATGACGGAACGCGATATCCAGTTGCATATGCTAGTCGTCAATTATTACCACGCGAAAAGAGATATGCCACTATAGCAAAGGAAGCTCTATCAATTATCTGGGTCATAGACAAATTCAAGATGTACTTGATAGGAAAAGAATTTCAGATAGGAACTGACCACCGTCCGTTAGCCTATATTAGGAATGTGCGACACTCCAACGGCCGAATCATGCGCTGGAGTTTACTCTTGCAAGAGTATCAATTTAAAATAAATTATATAAAAGGTTCCGATAACCAGGTCGCTGACGCACTCAGTAGGAATGCGTTACCGAATAGCGTAGGGTAATTGTATTCATAGGATTAGTATCTCCATGTAGGTATATACCGTCTTGTACGACTTAAATTAAGATTCTCTTGTAATATAATTAGTTAATGTATAAGTCTGAATTTTGTAACGCTCAATGTCTATTTTTTTTGTATGTATATATTTGTACCCATTTAATTACGTATAAATTATTTTGTCCCATATGTACTAATTTTATATCATTTCATTGTTCCATGCCTTTTTTTTATTAAGTTTGTATTAAAGGTTATTTTCCCTTATAATCAAAAGATCAAAATAATCATATGTATTGAGGTAATACTAGTTAGGTGCAGGAAGGTACGGTTGGTACAAGAAAACGAGTTCCCCACAACGGAGCTCTATCGTTGTCCCTTCTCTCATTTTTTCGAAGTGACAACTTCTCCGGAATGGAGGGGTGTGAGAGAACGGGTTGAGGCCGCGTTAATTTCAACCCCTATCACATATTATTTAAAACCACGATGCTCCCACTTGCATCTTCGCTTTGAAGCTTGGCGCCTTATCGCAGCCACCTGAGTCAATGTTTAAACAAGGAGGTTTATCTTCCCCTGTTCGCCCCCATACGCCGACCTCGCCAGATTGAGTTAGGCTTATGGGCAGATAAGGCATTGTTCCCAGGCTCGGCTGTGCATTCCCTCGAAGCTCCCACTCCATTGTCCCCCACGCCAAGGGAGTGTCTCGACTATTTAGATGGAAACTTTACCACTAAGATCAGATTGGAGATCCAGATTTTCGTCGCGAAACATCACCCCGACCCTCTCTCACTTTGTGCGCCAAGGGACCTCGACCTCGAGATTCACCATCACTTGTCCAGAAGGAGGACAATATCCCTTGAGTGCCAAGGTTCGAGCCTTTCGTGACGCCAAGTCCACAAGGCTTCCCCCTCGTTGTTCAGAAAGAGAACAACGTTAGAACAGCCATTGTTCGTTCGAGCCCGTTAACCAGAAACGGTTCTCACCCCTTCTCCTGTTGTTCAGAAGAGAACAACGTAGAACAGCCATTGTTCTTTTGAGCCCGTTCGCCAAGAAACGGTACACACCCTTCCCTCTTGTTGTTCAGAAGAGAACAACATTAGAACAGCCATTGTTCTTGAGCCCGTAGACAAGAGACGGTTCTCACCCCCCCCTGTTGTTCAGAAGAGAACAACGTAGAACAGCCATTGTTCTTTAAGCCGTTCGTCGAGAAACGGTTCTCATTCCCAAGACGCCACGTCAGGATCATTTTATTCTCCCCCCCCCCTTCGGCTGGAACTCGCCAGCGGACCGAAAATTCCTTCACGTCGCCTTCCACTGCACAACTAGTATAAAATTACGTAAGCCGAACGTTACCTTTGAGTATTTAACCCTTTGGTCAATTCTATCCTGTGGTTTAAATGGTTTAGCGAACCATCCCATCTCTTTAACTTTATATTTGTTTTACCTTTTTAAATCTTTTAATCCCCGGATTAGCCCGAGCCCCCACGACCCTTTTCATTCTCTGTTTATGTCAATATTTTGCGTTTTGTGTATTGTTGATAGTTATTATTAATAAAACTCTATTTTATTAATGATATCAATATTATTATCCTTGAGCTCAGTTCCACTTCTTAAGCATATCGAAGATACATAATATCGGCCCGCCAGACATACACGCACTCTAAAGATAATTAAAGAAGTTCCCTCAACGAATAGTTATATATGGTATATCGTCGAGAGTCCATTCTACGACATTCCTCAAGGTCCTTATTACGAGGAACTTTCATATGCTTACGAACATATAAAACTCCTTTCTTATCCTTAGTAGCACTTACATAAAATCTAATGGCATATTGTTTTAGTCTGTCCTTATACCTACGAATATCACTTACTCTGATTTTTCACGCTATACTCCTCACAGACGCGGGAGGCAGAAACACCAGATTCTAATATCCTAATGAGCTCTAATATATGGCCAATACTAAGATTTACACGTTTTCTTTTACCACTAGACTTATCTTTGGGTGGTATAATGATAGCACTGGGCGGAAACAAAGCGAAAAACACCAAATAATCGCCGAAAAAACAGTATACTTCACAACGGCCATTACTCAACCGACGATTGTTAACAACTATTAGTCCGCGCGCCACGGCCACCTAGCGGACAATCGTTGAACGACCGGACTCAGTTCGCAGCACCCGGGAAGTTTAAACTTTCGTACCGGACATTCTGGCTAATTGATTATGTATTCAGACCAGCGGATTTGGTTCTATGCTTCAGATATCCGTTGATGCGATGTCCGTAGACAAGAGGTTCATCTGTAATTATATTATGGCTGGGAGATAGCAGTTTACTCAAAGTAGCCGCCCTCAGCTTCCACCACGGCCTCAAGACGACTCCAGAACCTGGTGCATGCGTTCCTCACTGGAGACACACCTACAAATCATTATAGTTTGGGGGAACTTGGTCTTCATGATACATGGAACGTCACACAGATTATAGGCAAGCCACCTGTTGTTTTATATGTTGTGTAACTGGTTGTGGAAGAGGTTCTTTTCATCTGCGAAGAATCATATCGTCCGCGGCTCAGCAGGATGGTACAAGTTGTTCAGGAGCTTATTTGCCTTCGTCAAGCGGTTCTCCTTGTCCACCTACGCAACGACATCCATCACAATAAACATCTTTCTAGCATTGGAAGTTATTTGGTTTTGTTGGATGAATTTTATTTATCAGCTAAAACCTTTTTATAATTTTGAAGCAAAAACTGTTTATCAAAGGGCCATTTTATTTCGAAAATACAGAAATAATAATTTTCTGAATTATTTTTTAGCAAACTATTTCAAACGGGTTTAAAAAACATGAAGGAAAAAACCTGTTGACAATTTTTGATTTGCGTGCAGGAATCAACATCTTTATTCACTTTTATCAGAGACAGATTTTATTCTAATATCTGATCCATTAATAAACATTAGGAAGATGAAAGGGGAGAATTTTTGAAGTTTGAAAATAATTGCTGTGGGTTATTTTAATATATATATATATATATATATATATATATATATATATATATATATATATATATATATATATATATATATATATTCATATATATATATATATTAAACCACATTCTCCGAAGACAATTTAATTCAAAACAGTTTCGGTGTATCTCACACCATTTTTCAACTGACACTTGATAGAAAATATAAGAAAAGTGCTTACAAACATAACACAGGGTCAGGTCGTGAAAGATCCCCTCCTTTTCCCCCAATCCCCTACTTGTGGCTAATCAGGGGGGGAGGGTTAGGCCTAAAATTTCAGCCCTTCAATATGTTTAGGCCTACCCCCCCCCCCCTGATTAGCCACAAGTAGGGGATTGGGGGAAAAAAGAGGGGATCTTTCACGACCTGACCCTGTGTTATGTTTGTAAGCACTTTTCTTATATTTTCTATCCAGTGTCAGTTGAAAAAGGGTGTGAGATACACCGAAACTGTTTTGAATTAAATTGTCTTCGGAGAATGTGGTTTAATTCCTCATCTTTTCTTGCGATATTGCATTAATTTTCATTATATATAAATATATATATATATATATATATATATATATATATATATATATATATATATATATATATATATAATAGCATATGTGTCTATGTATACCTTTTTGTATATCCTCCATTTTATGTTAAGTGAACTACTATAAATACCCATATCTAAGTTTAGGATGTTGCAAATTAATTGTTTAAATACCTCTTAGATCATAGAATGTTATGCTCAAGATTTTTATTAGCTCCTCCTTTTGCACCGTCCATAATTGTGGCAAACTATTGGTAATTACGTGCTGATCGTACATAAACACAGCTTTAAAACTAACCCAATAACGATTGATGGTTGAGCAATGGACGAAATGTGACCTCTTTGTATATCCATTTTGGTATTCTTGCCCACGCTCATTTCAACCCACATTAAAAATACACATCTACGTCAATATTCAAAAGCAATATTTTCAAGATACACTGTGGTTTCCCAAAGCCTTTTCATCATCTCTCTTATTTGGTGAATTTTAGAGGCTCTATCAAAGTCCAAATAATCTAAACTGTAATCATCATCTTCCGCCTTCACTCACACTGTTAACTGTACTATAACCCATTTCCTTTTCCCTTAGTCCTTACTGTACAAAATAACCCAGCGAGAGGACAATTTTTGCCCCAATTACATCTCCTTACTGAAGAAATCATCGTCCTTAATAGACAATTTCATGGGGCAGACGAGATGATGAGCTTCGGCTTGGTGGCGGATGCGTGGAATTTGTGTGAAAATGAAGAATGTTGAGCAAGGAAACGAGGGATCAGAAAGATTTGGGCGACATTGGTTTTTGCAATAAAGGATCATTTGAGCGAACTCAAGGGACACAGTTACACTCATCAAACTCAAATTTATTTAGTAATAAATACAAAATAAAGAAAAAATATTACTTGATTCGAGCTGAGTCAGGATGATGAGGTATTGACTCAGCTTGTTCTCCCTTTTCCCAAACTGTGTTCATTGATATGTTTCTTCTGCCTTTTTCCACAGACGTGCTCATCAGGATCAACGATTACCTCATTGCTTCTTCTTCCTTTTCCAAACTGTGCTTATCAGGATAAGCATTGACTCATCAAGTACGAGAATTGACTCATAGCTTGTTATCATTTTTTCGAAACCAAGTGTATCAAGATCAGGTATTCATAGCTCGTTCTCCCTTTTCCCAAGCCTTGCTCATCAAGGTCAGTTATTGACTCATAGCTTGTTGTCCCTCCCTTTTTCGAAACCGTGTTCATAAAGATCAGGTATTGACTCATAGCTTGTTCTCTCTCTTCCAAAACCGTGCTCATCTATATTTACAAGTCGACTTGTAATTCCAATTGAGATTGATCTAGAAATCCCCTTCCGTCTTTAAATATTTTACTTGGAATATCCCATTAATAAGCCGTTTAAGTATTTTTTGCAATCAAACACTTACTGACTTTAACTGACTACCTACTTTCTTTGCTAGGTATTCAAATTAGGTCTGGTCTCCACTTTGGTCTCACGAGCACATGATCACCATCACTTAACATGAGGATTTTTAGTTCATTATTTTATGCTTTACTAAATTAGTATACTCTCAACTATGTATTTTGATCAATATATAGTTTAAAAATAAAGAAAATGATTTAAAAAACAAATTTTGAACCATTAAAAGGATGATATAAAATTGTATTTTACCTTTGAGTCGTTCACGTTCTGTGAGGCTTGAAACTTGTCCTTAATTTTCTTTTTTTTTCTTTTTTTAGCTTTTTGTGACAAAAACATTTTTGGAATAGGTAGGGGAGAGTAGGGCACTTTGAACATAAGGGTACTTTTAACTACTGGATGTATAAGCCTCACTATCTCACCCCTGATATATCTAGTGTAGAAACCCTTCTTCAACATATGCTTTGTCACCTGTAATATGGCCTCAGTTCAGAAATGATGGCCTACTCCCAGACCCTTCTTTGACTTTTGACATCCAAAATAACTTTTTTGAGGTGATTCCCAAACATTCTTCTTGTCTTGATTTGAAAGTTACATAATTCCAATGGGATTATGGAAATAAATAATGTGGTACTATATACTAACCAAACATGGTTGGTTTGATTGAAAATGAGATAGTATGCGATTGGTCAAAACCAATGTTATGCATGAGATGCCAATGCTGGGGTAGGATGCGATTGGTCAAAACCAATGTTATGCATGAGATGCCAATGTTGGGGTAGGATTCGATTGGTCAAAACTAATGTTGTGTATGAAGTGCACATGCCAGGATAGTATTCGATTGGTCAAAACCAATGTTATGTATGAAGTGCCAATGCCAGCATAGTATTCGATTTGTCAAAACCAATTAAATGCATGAGATGCTAATACAAGGGTTGGATTAGATTGGTCAAAACCAATGTTCGGTATGAGGTGCCTAAGCTGGAATATGATTCGATTGGTCAAAACCATTGTTGTGTATGAGGCGCCATGCCAGGGTATGATTCGATTGGTCAAAACCATTGGTATGCATGAGGTGTCAGTGCTGGGGTAAGATTAGATTGGTCAAAGCTTGGAACTTTCTTGAACTCAAGCTGAGGAACTTTCGATGGAGCCTCGTAATTAAGAAACCAAATTGGCGATCACCTCTTCTTTACTCATTCAGATACATTGATAGTTAAAAACCATTCTACGTCTATCTCTTGTTGCTCACTATGTAGTCCAGGGGAGGGGGATATTACACTCAAAATAATGGTTATTTTGTAATATCTGTTTACAAATGAAAGCTTAAAAGGGTACCTTGTTCTAATATGCCACTACATGAGTAATGCCACTTCAGCAGTTTCACTCAAATACGATTTGGTCCTTTCGAGGCAAAAGCGACGGAATTCATAAAACCAGAATATTTATTCAGAGTCATCAATTGGTACGCAAGAGGAATGCACAATGAACGCGTGTTTACGTTTTAGCTTGTACAGATAAATAGTATTGTGATTTTGACTAATCGAATCCTATCCTGGCATTGGCGCCTCATACCCAACATTGTGAATATATGTTATGCGGAGTTGGTTTTATCACATCAGGAAACAATATATTGTACGTTTTTGTAGTTCTACTACTTATTTTGTAGTTTTAACATTTATTTTGTAGTTTTAACATTTATTTTGTAGTCTTAACATTTATTTTGTAGTCTTAACATTTATTTTGTAGTTTTAACATTTATTTTGTAGTTTTAAAATTTATTTTGTAGTCTTAACATTTATTTTGTAGTCTTAACATTTATTTTGTAGTTTTGACACTTACTTTTTGAAGAGTGTAACCGAGAGAAAGGTTTCGATTGCTCTATTCCGTAAAAGATGAGGTGGATTTCAGAACACATTTGAATCTTCTTTTACTGTCGCGAGAGCCTCACGCGAGAGCCTCAGGCGAGAGCCCTTCAAAGGAATGTAACTCTCATGTTTGCGAGAATTATTCAAAAAGAAATCTTTTTTAGTCGTGTGCACGTTACTGTGTCGGTCCGTAGGTTGATTGGTCGGATGGTCACCATTTTACTGTTTAATGTTTTTTCCGGCAATAACATCATAACTATTCGGTCGATTCTAACGAAATTTGAGAGCTTTATGTTGTTTTATATTCTCTTTCGAATGATATAATTGTCAAAGTCCTCCCAAGGTTAGCCCGGGAATTATTGAAAGTTTTGAAGGTCGTAAAATCATATGGTCATAACTCAATTCCTTGAGAGCACGCGATTTAGGTCTGTTGATTTTATTATTTATCGTCTTTTATTTAATAGAAAAATGTGTGTGTAGACGCCTGAAATTTGCCTCGCACAGTGAAAATGTTAAAGTAGATCAACATGGCAGTGTCGCAGAGGTAGTGTGGGTGTGGCAGGACATGAATGTTGACACGCATGTTGGTGTACAGAAATAGGTGTTTGGCATGATGCGAATCGACACGTTTATACATTATTTCATCTTCACATGCGCAGAGAAATTCTGTTGCGTCATCCGACCCGGTGTTGTGATTGGATATGTGTGTATGTGTAAGATCTATCTACCTCCGGGAGTGGGGCGATCATAGTTCGTCAACCAATAGGCTGCCAGACCTATACGTGCACTGACTATATAAATATATATATATATATATATATATATATATATATATATATATATATATATATATATATATATATATATATATATAGTGCAAGAAATAATAAATCACAATATTTGAATCCGATTTATTTATGAACAAAACTAGTTTCGGCTTTTGCCATTATCAACTGTATAATGAAAGGTAAGATATTCGACTCCAGTCCATATGCTCAATTATGAGTATAGAATCGAATTTAACCAAGCCGAAATTATTTATAAATCCAACAATTATACAGAAAGAAGGATTGCTGAATCAATCATTATTACCTAGGTTGATAACTTTTATATTTCTTAAGAACAATATAAATTAAACAAATATATCTCGAATAATCTTGCCCAATCCATTTATAAGCGGCCAGAATCGGTCGTTTCCCGGGATTAAAAGTTGTCTCCCAAACCATACATATATTTATATCTTTCATTATATTTCCATTGTTTTCCTTTTGTTTAGTCTGATTTTTCGTATTTATATACTGGAGTCGCATGTCTTAGATTTCATTATACAGTTGATAATGGCGAAAGCCGAAACTAGTTCTGTTCGTAAATAAATCGGAATCGAATATTGTGGTTTATTATTTTATTATTTCTCGCACCGAATATATATCTCGTTAATGTGATATCTTCTAATATATATATATATATATATATATATATATATATATATATATATATATATATATATATATATATATATATATATATATATATATATATATATATATATATATATATATATATATATATATATATATATATATATAATACATAATTGAAGATCACATGACACGTGATATATAGATGTATTTAATGGCCCAAAGAAATGGAAATGGTAACATAACCCGGAAAAACGCTAAGGAGAATATTACATGAACTAATGAAAGCTTAAGAAAGAAAATGAGAGATGTAGAGAACGGGAGGATAGGGCAAACAATTTTAGCCGTTATATGAAAATAAATCAAGAAGTTGGATTTTAGCCTGCGTCATCAAGCGCTCATGGCTTATATGACCACAACGCTCATCGCCAGAGCTACCATCCTCAACTCCGGTTGAAGATGGTAGCTCCCAGTTCGAGCTTGCGAAAGTGTTCCTTAAAAGCTATTCTATTCCGAAAATTTTTGTTTTCTGCGCAGCAAAGTGCACTAAAAGCATACTTTTAATTGTGGCCAAAGCGGTGCTCGCTGCCTCAGTGTCCATGGTTCGAATCACTTCCCTGCACGGATTTTGTCGAAAAAAGGTAATAAAAATATTACTGCAAGGAAAAATTATTTCGTTTTCTCTTTCAATGTGGTTTAATGGATATATATATATATATATATATATATATATATATATATATATATATACACATATGTGTGTGTGTATGTGTGTGTGTATGATATCATCCCATTGCGGCATCGACAAAAGCCGTTCAGGCTTCGAGTCTGTCACGCACCTCGGCCATCGAACGAATTTCCTTTTCCCACCTTCTACAAAGTTATCTTTTCGGTGTCTTTATGTATAAAGGTAACCAGTTTAGGTAAGCTTTCGTGTTTGGACTCGTATCAATGTATTTCTTTCACACTCCCTTCATGATATTACATCTTTCCCTGTGTTGTCAATTCTTACGCGTTTTTTGTGCTCATTGTCCAAGTTTCATTTTCATAAGTTTAGGCTGGTAAGATCCAGAGATAAACTCATTTGGGCATTAAGCTTAGAGGTATTCCACTTCAGAAGATTTAGGTACACTTTCCTACCGCTCTCCCTCCCCTGTTGGTCTACTCTGGTGTCCAACCTCATGCTCCGATTAGGAAGCAGAGGCTGTCATAAGTATATATATATAATTGAAGAGGGCTACTACTTTTGAGGAGTGAGCTGAATTTGTGTAGCTTTTGTGACAGTAACTCCCTTTTCACTTTCTTCTGTTGGTCCAACTTCCCCCTTTTCCACACAGGTCGCTAGAAATTAAATTTTCACAACAACTCTTTCATAACAATGATAAATACGACCAGTTTATAAATAATTAATTTATACTTGCTCGATCTTGTGCAAATCTATTGATCTTTAATATCATTTTTTCTTTGTTAAATTCATTGACATTCATCTGTCAGACTGGATTGGATGATTCCTTTATCCTTCATTATAACTCTTATGAAATTGAAGCAAATTATACTATGTCATCAGCAAAGCGAAAGTGGGTTAAGTATTTCCATTTAATTCTTATTCCATTTTGTTCTCACTCCAAAATACTGAAAAACTCATAAAAAACTAGTGAAAACCGTTTTAGGGAGATGGTATCATCCTTTCTTACTCATTTTCTTAATTTCTATTTTGTTACTGACTGAGTTTAGTGTAAACGACGATGTTGCATGACTATATAGGTAAAAGAGTATGTCGATGATCTTTTGTTAATTCCTTGTTTCAGCAGTACTCTTAGAAGTGAATCAGTGTTTACTGAGTGAACGGCTTTTTTACATTCTACGAATCCCATAAAGAGGTATCTCACATACATTAGTTCACTGCAATAAATATTGAACAGCTTGTAAATGGCCGTAAGTAATATAGGTACAGTCATGGCCGAGGGTTTTGAGATTAATATATATTTTTATTTTTACATTCTTTTTTTTTTAATTTACTGATAAAAAAATCATTATAAATTTAAATTATTCCATGTTTATTAATAAATTAGCATTTTAAAAATAATAAGAAAACTTCATTGCTTCGCTGAATCCAAAATAGCGCTCTGGTCCTGTTCCTGTAGGAGGTGAGTTTCCGTCCCTGGAGCTTAGCTATTCAATTAAAAGGGTAAAATGATGATAAATAGGATTTAAATGAATGATGTGTAATTAAGTATAATCTATAGTATTAAGTAATATTTCTTTGGGTAAATATAAATGTTTGAATATTTTTAAATTAAGGAAATGTTTTTTTCCAAAGAAAAGTTTGCAACCATTGTTTCCCTGTACCAAAGGGTATTGCATCAAGAAGCATTATCTTTACGATCATTAATAACTTTAAAAAGAGTTGTTATACTCCTGTAAAGAAGTGCTCTGGATGCCCAAGAGTTTTAAATGAACGCCAAGATCGCCTCCTGGTATGGTCCTCCGAGTTCAAGGATTGGGTTGCCTTTAGTGCCGAGCTTGCTCACGATTGGAAAGAGGCAGGTGTGAACGCTTCGGCGCACTCAGTGAGGCAGAGACTTTGCGACAAAGGTCTCAAGTCGAGAAGGGCTGCGAAGAAGCCTCAGCTCACGAATAAAAGATTACGGATAGGCTCCGTTTTTGTAAGAAATATAAAGAATTGACTGTTGAAGACTGGGGTAAAGTGATATTCTCTGATGAAGCCCCCTTCCAACCGTTTGGAACTTCTGGAAGATTTCTTGTAAGGGGGAGTAAAGGGGGATCGCTTTCACTAGTCTTGTGTCGTGACCACGGTGGAGCATCCTGACACTCTCCATGTCTGGAGCTGCTTCTTATCTAAGGGAACTAAAGCACTGGTAATTTTGCCCCCAAACACTCCCATGAAATCAAAATGACCCTAAAACGAATTTATCAGCACCTTTTCCTAGTACTTCAGGACGATTTTTCGGATAAGTGTATTTGTTAACATGGTGGCGCACCCTGCCACAAAGCAAAGGAAATAACAAATTTCTTGGCTAAAAGTAATATCGAACTTTTTTTGCCTTACCCTGGAAATTTGGCAGAGAATTTGTGGGCGATATCCAAACTGGTGGCTGCTAAATAGAAGCTATCCAATTATTATCTTTTTATTTTAAAATAAGTTTAGGTTCCTTCTAAAATAGTGTTCAATATATGTATATATATATATATATATATATATATATATATATATATACATCAAAGGAAATGCTTGGATCTCGTTTTGAGGCCCTAAATCTATTCTGTCAGTTAACTGAGTGAGTTTTTTATAGTTACAGATAAAGCCACAAACCTCGTTTTTTCAGTGTAAAATTCTAAGTATATATATATATATATATATATATATATATATATATATATATATATATATATATATATATATATATATATATATCGTGAATAAGCTTTTCCTCAATATTTTATTAAACTGACGCGTTTCGATATGGCACGTATCATCTTCAGAGACAAGTTAGCCAACTGCTACAATAAATGGCTTTATACGAGTATATAACACTATGCGGTTACAGACTTACTAACGATAAAAAAAAGAAGCGTGTAAGCGAACTAAATCACATTCCGGCAAGGTGATTGGGGGATATGACAAAGGTGAGGAACTTCCCGCCGACGGGTAGTGGGCAGAGGTTAAGTTCCTTTCCCATGGTTATTAGAAACTTGGGACGAAGAGGTCGAGCTTGCATTGTTGCTAGACTCCGTTCTCTTGCACTTGGAAGTATGCCGTGGGAATTGAATTGTATGTTTAACCTAAATGACCGCATTCTTATCGAATGACGATTGCGTAGTTGACAATATTGGTGTTCGTCAAATGTTGATTGAGACCTCATATTTATCCTTCGTAACCACCATACGATTAAGAACACAACGTTTTAATGAAAATCCTGATGACATTTGTACTTGAAAAGAACGTTCCTTTTGATAATAGTCGTCTAAGAGATCAGTCCAAGAAGGAGCCTGAATTTCAGGGCTAATAGTTACTTGGGAAGCCGAAAAATTATAGACGGCTCTATCAATTGGAGTGAAAATTTGGGAAAGGTTAAATTTGATTCAAGGTAATTCCAGATGGGTTATGAATTTCAACTGTATCAAAAAAGGTAATTTTATGTGAAAACTGAATGATTCACAAGACAGTTCTAGTAATTTAAGGAGTTCCTGGTAGTGATATCTATATATCTTTACCTAAGCTAAGCTATATGGATTGAGTCTTTGTTTTATTAAAGGATATGGACACCCAGGTACCAGATCATCGGGGGGAAGGTTTTTGAAGGAGAATTCTAGAGGATGAAGAATTGGACAAATTGCGTCAATTATATGATAGGTGGCGAAGAGTTTCTAAAATGTTTCTATTTTCTCTTTCGATTAGTCTATTTGATTGAGCGTAATACGCCACGATTATGACTATATTTGATTTTGCATATTTACAAAGAGACTCGAAGACTTTCGATGTGAAAGTAAGAGCATTATTAGAGATTAATCTATACGGCATGGTATGATCGCTAATTATCTATCTAACAAGGCTTGTAAGACAGTTTCTGTTTTCTCATTAGGAATAGGTACTATTTAATTATATCGGCTGAAATGATCAGTGAAGATTATTATATACTGGTAGCCTCTAACTGTTTTGGGGAATGTTCCTAGAATATCCATGTCTGTTCGTTGTCACGGGCGCTGAAATACAGGATGTTTGAAAAGTGGGCTACTGTTTAGAAGTTTGCCTTTATGTTCAAGACACGAGAGGCATTCTGAAATGTATGCATGCTTTTTCTTGCTTATCTTTAGGAAATGGTATCTTTCGAGTGGACATTTTACTATACGTTCGGGGCCCATATATATATATATATATATATATATATATATATATATATATATATATATATATATATATATATAGTGGTAAGTCATGACAATATTTAATTGCTAACAGTGGTTGTGGATTCTGAATTTCAATAATTGGTGAGTTTCAAACTAGTGGTTGCACGTTTGAACCCAGTTCGATTGTTGAATCAGGATGCTTTACTGCGTAGATGCAAAGATAGTATGGCTTCTGGCGCCGTTTGAGAGGGCCCAGCTGCAAGGTGCTTCAATGGAAATTACAGCTATTGAAACCTCAAATCTAACCTTCGGGAGCGGTGAGCAACTTAGTTCCTGCCGGATAGGAGCTGACGGCAGGGCAACTGCCGCGAGAAAGACACAAATGCGAGTGTAACTGTAACGGATTGAGGGGTCGAATGACCAAGGTCGACAGTGTAAAAGGCTCTGGAGTCGCTAAGATCATCAAAGTGTAAGTGCGGACTTCTTTGATTTTATTCTTCTAAAGTGGTGATGTTAAACTGAAGTTGAAGTCTCGATGGAAGGGTTAGACTGGGTTTAAACAGACACAGGGGTGTTAGACTTTATTCTCTCTCACAACTCTGTCAAACTTTTCATGTCAATAAAAAAGCCCCATCTCCACATAAGTGACATTACATTTATTAAATCGGATTAATTTTCTCTTTCCATTGGCTTTAGTCCAATGACGTATAATTTTGATTTTTTTTTGCAAAATGAAATTAAATCAGGTTTAATTTTCTTTCTTTTATATTTTTATTGACTAGTTCTCAGCTATAGAAAATGCTGGACATTTTCAATTTCTTTAATTTGAATTTATATCAGGTGACTGAATTGACATTTTATATATTCTTTCATTTTAAAACAAGCTTCGGTGCTCTGTCTAAAATAATGTTCGAAAAATATATATTAAAAGGTAATGCTTGACTTTTTGTTCTGGGTCCAAAAATGTATTCTCTCAGGTAACTGAGTAAGCAATTATTTAAAAAAAAGGCTTAGTTTTTCTTATAATACAGATAAAGGCACAAACATCTATTTCACAGAGTACAATTCTAAGTAGATAAAGCATAACCAGCTGGTTATGCGTCGTTATCTTCTCGTGTATGTGAGAAGAGCTACTTCCGAGGGCCTTGATGAAGAGCTAAGTTAGCCACAAAATTGCCTTCTTAACCGCATAAGTATATATATATATATTTGTTGGGTGACAGCAGCCCTAACAATTGTAAGTATAGTCTCCACGCATAAATTTACTGTATTTATTAATAAAATGGGTTGGGATCTAAATTTATGCATATTTCACCTTCAAATTATGATACAAACATACTAGAACGAAATGCAACGTTTGATTAGTTCTATTAATTTTCTTATATGAAACCATACAGTAGTCTCAAAAAACTTTTGGCTATGACTGTATTCCGTTGACTATGATTTTTTTTTTTTTGGGGGGGGGGTAATTTATATGCCACTGATAGGAGACAGAATGCCTATAGTTTCTTAGGTCTTTCTTTTAAAAAATAACTTTACTACATAGGAAGGGTTAGACCAACAAAATGGAATCCGGGTTTCTCTTAAAGTTAACCCATAGCCTTTATAAGGTCGAATGGCACACTATCATCCACAGATCCACCGCCATTTTACCATTTTTCATGTTTCTAAGTGCGTGAAAAATTCTGACCTACTCTACTGGCGCGTATTAATCCCCATTTATCAAGAATTTAACAACAGGTGTATATGACCAGTCCTATCGTATAGTTCCTATTAGAAGTCATCGCCCTGTCAATGAGTTCTTCTCTTGTTCAATGATTTTTCTCTATTTTCAATGATCTTTTCTCTATTTGTGGATTTATCTCCCTGATTATTTTTTAATGTTGTTATTTGCTTATCTCTCACTCCTTAGGAGTTGTTTCCTCTGTTTTAGTGTTTGGTTATATTCCGTAAGTTTTAGCCCTATTCTATGTTCTCTGTTCTATTTAAAATGATTTAATATGCTTGTTAATCGATTCCTTCAGTAATTGTTCCCCTCGTCTCTGTCTTTTCAATTAGCCTTTCCGTAGCCACACTTGCTTTTAGGTTGATTACCTCTCGTCATTGTTATTTTTCAATGTGCGTCACTGTGGAATATTTTATGTAATGGCATTTTGACAATTTTCTAATGACGATAATGTAACTTGAATTTGAAGTTAATTAAACCTGCCTTTTAGTCTAATTGTCATAAATTTGGCCCTCTCTTATCTTAGATGCATTATGGTCTTGATCCTGAGTAATCAGTGGCCGTTGTCAATATTGAAAAAGCTTAATTTGTGTTCCACTTCCCCAATTCCATGTTACTTCTCTTCTCTTCTTCGTCTCTTTTTGGGAGAAAGAGCTCATAATGTAAATCCTTGTTCCTTCACCAAATTCCACTAATCCACTTCTATGTTCTTTTCTTTCGCACCTTGTGAACGTTTATACTATCGACTATCGTCTCCTTGTTCTCCAGCATTGGCATTGAGGTTCGACACACCTTGAACTCGTGGTTTCTCTCTGCATGTGCATTCGAGAGTACTGGAAAGAAATCCTTGCCGCCTTATCTGAGAGATTTTGTTGCAGTTAAATAAGCATGGATTGTAGGGAAGGAATACCTATTTACTATTTTAATTATTTGTTTGATTGATCTATTGAGTCGAAGAATAAGTTCTTGCGGTTTTATAAAATTTATTCATTACCATTAACAATTTTAGAAAAACTTCATTTTTAATTGATAACAATATGCAATTTAATCAATAATGTATTCTCCGTTGTTATTTACGACTTCTTTCCAACATTCAACTAGTTTTTCGAAGCCTCTGCAATAAAAATCTCTGGATTTTGAGTCGACGAATTCGTCTAACCAGGTTCTTAATTCCACATCAGCATTGAACGAAACGCCGCGCAAATTGTTGGAGAGAGATCGGAACAGATGTAAATCTGATGGAGCCAAGTCTGGCGAATATGGAAGATGCGGCAGGATTTCCCAATTAAGCGTTTGGATCGCGTCTTTTGTCATATTGGCAAGGTGAGGACGAGCATCGTCGTGTTGCAGAAGGATTCCATAACGTCGATGAGGTCGCTTTTCACGTATAGCTTCGGCGAGTCAATACATTTGTTGAACGTAGAGTTCTGCATTGGCAATCTCGTTGTTCGCAAGGAGCTCATAAAGAATGATTCCTTCACAATCTCATCACACACACAGCATCGTCTTTCGTGGATAAAGTCCTTGCTTTAATCGCGGAAGTGTTTTTTTATTCGGGCTAAGGCATTGTTTTTGATGGTTCATGTTGACATAAACACACCACTTTTCGTCGCCAGTGATGATGCGGTGAAGAAATCTGTCCTTATATCCACGAGTAGCCTTGTGACGAGCAAGCAAACATGCGGCATTCGTGGAGCGTTGAAGTTTGTTGCTAAGGCTCAAAGCGTGCGGAGCCCATGCACCGAGCTTTTGAACTTTCCCCATCGAAAGAAGGTGATTCACTACAGTTTTCTGAACACACGCCAATTGTACAGCCAATTCTTTAGTCGATTGACAAGGATTTTCATGAAGAAGGTCGTTCAATCGATCTTCATCGAACTTCATGGGGCGACCGGAACGTTCTTCGTCATTAAGTTTGAAATGACCGTTTTTGAAACATGAAAACCACCATTGAGCTTTCCTTTCTGATAAAGCATTTTCTCCGTACAAAGTACAAATATGGCGACGAGCTTTGGCTGCGTTTGCATTGTTCCCGTCTCGATTGAAAATGAATAAAAACAAGTGTCGAAAATGCGCCTTTCTTTCAACTTGACATTCCATTTTGAGGGTACAGAACAAAAATTAAAATTAACACAACTTTTAAATAAACCGCAATGACTTATTACTCAACTTCAAGATGTAGCCTAAGCAAAAGACTAATAGTCAACGCTGTTAAGAGACGTAGCCTAACCATTGCTAATTTTGCTCTCATTATTTATTATTGTTTTTTAGTATGTGCACAAATCACGTCAACAAAACTTAAATCAACACAGCATTAAAAAAACGCAAGAACTTATTCCTCAACCTAATATCATATATTCCTATAATTTCCCTTATGCATCGGCTATCGGTGTAAGAGGAATTAGGAATTATATGCGACTGTCTCGTATCAACCTTTATAAGAGTTTATGTGTGTATATATATATATATATATATATATATATATATATATATATATATATATATATATATATATATATATATATATATTGGAAGATATCACATTGGCGTGATGTATGTGAGTGAAAGATTATAGTAAACCAAAATATTTGAATCAAGATTTTATTTATAACTATCGGACTAGTTTCGTCGATGAAGCGCTTGACGTGTTATCGAGATTTCTTCCCAATTTAGATATTCACCTACCTTTACCGATCCCTAAAATTATTAAATTAGTGCGCTTATGTGTAAATAACAGATTCGGAAGTCCGATTATCCGATTAATCGGACTCGCATTTTCGAATCGGATAATCGAATCGGACTAACCCCCGCCAAATGAATCGGATAATAGCAATCGGACTGCAGAAAATTTAAAGCGATTTGCGATTAATCCAGGTCGATGTCGTCGTTGTTTTTTTTCGCAATAGCAGTTTCTTAATAATTTTTTCTATATTTTTCTCAAGTAAATATTTTTTCGTTTTATTCTATTCTATTCACACTTTCGTATTTTCTCTATAATATAATGCATGAAATATCATGATTAGTTATTAAATCATATATAACAAAAAGTTTATATTTTACAAGTACGCGTCTCATATCGGTTAAGTGACGCGCCGCACTAGTTTAGAGCCAGTCGTCGTGAGAGCAAGCTGCTGCTACGCTGCTCCCTTGCAGCCACTTGTGAACGCTTCGAAGTAATTCCTCTGTTTTCATTTTCCTGTTATTGCGGACCCCAACGGCAGTAAGTTGCACAATTAATATTTGCATTTAGTATTTCTATTTCGTTCTAATGGTATTCATATGATCATATCTGGACTATTAGTTTCATAAAGTAACGATAAATCGAGCTTAAAGTTCGTGAATTAGCCATTTCATACAAGTTTCAGCATGTATTAGTGCGCACCGACTTTTTACTTGTGTGCACTTGCTTGTTGCTAGTTAGCATTTATTTATGCGTTTCGTAATTTTGTTTCTAAATACTGAATTTTTGTACAGAATTAAGCGCGTGCCAAAGAAGTAGCCTTGTCGAAGACGGAGTTTTATTCACACCTTTGATAGCGGAAAAAGACGCGTCCCTTACATCCAGTATGGAGAGATTTCTGACTCCTCAACCCAGGAACAGGAACGCCAGCGGCGTAAACCAGAAGTCCCTGATCTTCCAGCACAGCCACCAGGCGGCAGCGGTCAACGACAACATCATGGGGGGCGTGGAGGACACCCTGACCCTTCCGCTCTCGCGCAGCGAGAGCAGGATTTCGCTGGACTCGAGCGAGTCGGCTGAGAGCAAAGCCACAATGGAGACAGACAGCCCCAGCCTCAGACAGGAGAACAGTTGGAGGCACATCGCCCTGTTCTTCAAGGTCGTGGACAACAGCAAGGCTACCTGCACCAAGTGCTCCAAGACACTCAAAGACACTTTAAATTTATTTTATTTAATAATTTATTTAAAGACTTTTTTACCAGGATTCATAATTATTTGACAAAGATTAAACAGGTTAAAAGTTAGCCATTTATTTTTAGTTTTACTATATGAATTTTAATTTATTTTTGTTTTTACTTTTTAGATACACTACCAGAGGTACCACCCTAGTCAAGTCCATGACCTCAAGGCAGCTCTCGAGGGTAGAAGATTTAAATTCCCTTTAGAAACATTGAAAATCGCTTTAAAAACATTGAATCGCTTTTAAAAATATCGAATCG
This sequence comes from Ceratothoa steindachneri, assembly GCA_963969495.1. Classification (NCBI taxonomy): domain Eukaryota; kingdom Metazoa; phylum Arthropoda; class Malacostraca; order Isopoda; family Cymothoidae; genus Ceratothoa; species Ceratothoa steindachneri. The sequence continues at coordinate 212,172,635 of OZ018317.1, forward strand.
CATTTAAAAAAAATAATCAAATCGGATAATCGCTAATCGGACTTGGATTTTGGGCACCCGAATCGGATAATCGAATCGGACTTGATGAGCTGGCGAATCGGTAAATGATAATCGGACTTCATTTTTTTTTGGAATCGTGCCCACCTCTGGTAACTAATAATGTATTTTCAACTGAAGATAAATTTTTTCGCCAAAAATATGGCTTAAATATGGGTAACCCCCTTTCTTCCATCCTATGCAATCTGTCGTGGTATACAGCCGAGTATGTATGTACGTTTGTTCCGTACATGAATAACTCCGTTCCACTTTTCTCTAAGAGTGCTTTATTTTTACTTTTTAATTCTTTAACCAACGAGGATTCGTAATATTATATATCTATTGCCATTTGCAGCGTTTCGAGGATCTAATTAAACAAATAGGGCCAAAATATACTTTTAATTACATAAAAAATGAAATATTAAAACTTTAAATATACTAATGCTATAATAAGAGGATCTAAATAAAAACTAATACTACCAATGAGTACTACGCGATGGTTGACGCAAAAAATTCGCTTTAGTACGGAATGGTAACTAATGAACATGAATAAGTTTTGGATTCCTTTTACCTTTAAATAAGAGGGAGTCTGGAGTTGGATGACCTTAAACGAGAACCTCCTAGATGAGATGATTCAAGACGAGTTTGAATGGAGCTTTTCTTGCGCACGTGAGACTGACTCATAAAACAGCTGATCGTCTCGCTGGGAGAATGAGACGCTTGGTGAATCGATTCGAGAAAAACAGCTGATGCTTATCCTGAGTTAGGTGGGGAGCGCGTTGCGATGCTTCTTGACTTGAAGATATAAGTGAGGGGATTGTAGAAGTACAGGTTATTCCAATCCCTGTGTTACACTTGCGGGCTTCTCGATGATGAGACTTGATCAAGAGGTGAATCTTTTCTAGAATGGGCATTCACGTTGGTATTCCTCAATGGTGAGGGTTATATCTGTTTTATTCAGAAAAAAACAGAGATACCGGGTTTCTCTCAACGAGATTGGTATGAGAGTAGGTCTCGATACCACTGGTCTACTCTTCTAGGTGACCAAAGGAACAGCCTTGGGCAGAAAAATCTCGCTCGGTTCCACTGTTTTCTTGATTCTCGGTTTGCCTCCGGGACTCGTCTTCTGTTCTCGATTGCTACTCCGATTCCCTTTACCTTTCTCCAGATTGAACTATATATACATCGATTATCCCCTGGGGGGGGAGGGGAGACGAGGGCCCACCTTTAAGTCTCTCTCCTAGGGCATCAGTTTTACAACGTTGTGACCATTCGCCCTTCTGGTTGACGTATGGAGAAGTGAAAATTCGTCTATTCGGCAAAAATAGACAAAAACAATCGGAGGGGACAGTGAGCCTGTTCATAGATTTTCATTCTAAAGGCTATCCCACCCTCCTATGTTTATATTAACGGACTATGAAATCTGTTGATTGCAATCCTTCTTTGCGAGCGACCTCGAGGATCTTTGGGACAGCGGGGTAAAGGAGACGGGGGGGAGGGGGTGGGTTAAAGTATCGGACCATGTGGAACGTTTCTTTTGACGCAGTATAAACAAACTAGCGTCTGTTTGTCCTCGTGCTATTTATTTCCCCACACAATCTATTTATGGAAAACTATGAAACGACCCTCCTCCCTAGGATCCATTCTCAACCTTTTATCTGGTTCCGATATGTAGACGATATCCTGTCGGCATGGCCCATAGACAATATCAATTTTAATGAATTTCTCAACAACCGGAATTCGTTACACCCATCGATAAAATTCAAAGTAGAATGGGAACATAATCATATTCAGTTCTCAGTCTATCGAAAGCATACAAATTAAAATGCTTAGATACATTTTTCTCATTACATGACAAATCCGGTAAGATATATGTTATTTCTTCCCTCTTTATCCAAGCCTATAGAAGTTCGACCTAATCTTCCCTCAGGATGAAATTAACCACCTTATCTAGAATTTAATTGAACTAAAAGACCCAATTCACCTCATAAATGCCTTCGAAAGTACGAAAAAACTTCTAGGCCATTTCCATACCGCGAAGGGGCGATTCTAAAAAAAAATGTATTGGTTTCCCCTATGCTCCAGCCCTGGCCCCCCTAAAATCATATGCGAATGGAAATAACATAAATATTACATTTAAATATTCTAATACCATTCGAAAATCCTTGACTAGACTGCTTCCAATCAATAATTGCAATTTAGCATGCATCGGAAAGTCGGGCCACTTTAATAAGAGGATGAAAGAACATCTAGCTGATATCAGAAGATGTACGAACTCTTCAAGTCTCTTTACGCACATGCAAAAGCACGACCATAAAATTGATTTTAATCAAGCAAAAATCATTTATAAATCAAACAATTATATTAAGAGGAGAATTGCGGAATCCATCATCATTAACAAAGTTGATAATTTCAATTTATCTGAAGGGCAATACAAATTTAATAAATATATATTGAATAAAGTCGCCAATCGTATTTATAAAACCCCGGAAGCAATGGGTCTCGGAGATTAGCAACTTTCCAGATCGTTTCCTGTTTTATTTCATTTTGTTTAGCTTGTCGTTTGCGCCAGAGGCACTCTAGTTTTTCCCAAATTGTTTCCTGCTGTTTCATTTTGTTTAGGATGTGGCTCACCTTATATATACTGTGTTCCTTGCCTAGTTTATTCATTATTAGTTGGAAATGGCATCTTGCAGAAACTTGTCCGATAGATATAAATAAAATCTTGATTCAAATAATGTGGTTTACCATTATCTTTCACTGATATTATCACGCCAAGCCAATGCGATATCTTCCATTCTCTCTCTCTCTCTCTCTCTCTCTGTCTGTCTCTCTCTCTCTCTCTCTCTCTCTCTCTCTCTCTCTCTCTCTCTCTATATATATATATATATATATATATATATATATATATATATATATATATAACTGAATTACGAAAATATGTAACGCGATGAATATATAAATAAAGTCAACAGCCACGAAGGAAAATGAAACACGGGAGATCTGCGAGGCCTTTCGACTAATCGTCCTTTACAAAGCAGACTGAAGCAGGAAGAAACATAAGAAGAAATTTTTACGAAGAAGACACACACACGTATATGACAGATGGAGACATTAGGATTATAAGGGCATTAATAGGTACCTGGAAAGAATTAAGCCTGCCGAAACAGAAGGTGACCATTGAAAAAAGAGGAGGGAGGGGGGGTTAAAACTAAATTATAAGATTAAAATTTCATAATTCTTATATTTGAGAAGCAATAACAATTTATAGGAGATGAAAATTATCAAGAATAAAACCGAAAATGTATTAAACATAGGAATAACCCAAAAAGTATATAAACGCGCATATATGACAAATGAAGAATATAGGAAGAAATAAGCCTGACGAAACAAAAACAATTTCAAAGAGGTAACAACAAGGACAAGGAGTAACAAGGAAAGGAAGTACCCTAGGAGACCTTACGGTCCATTCAAAGAGGGTACCTTTGGACTAGCAATCGAGCGGGCACATGGCTGCTCAATTGTTTTGCGTCCCTAAACGGCCACTTTTCAAGATTTTGTCTAGTCTTGACTTGAACTGGTCAACAGATTCAGTGTTGACAACTTCCACTGGAAGTGCGTTCCACATACCGCAGATACTGTAGGTGAAAAAATTTCCACACAGATTGCGGTTGTAACGCTTCAGTTCAAGTTTGAAGCCGTGATTGCACGTTCTGTTCTCACTCAGTGTGAAAATATCCCCGTAGTCAACATTGTCAAACCCTCGAAGTATTTTAAAAACTTCGATGAGCTGACCACGCAGTCTACTGGTTTCCAGCGAGAACAGATTTAATTCCCTTAGTCTATCCTCATAACTTTTATGTCGGATAGAGGGGATCAGCTTGGTTGCCCTTGGTTGTACGCGTTCCAACCTTGCGATATCCTTTCGAAACGAAGGACTCCAAAATTGTAAGGCATACTCCAGGTGCGGCGAAACGAGGGAGTTGTACAGACAAAGTACTATCTCCTTGTTACGGTATCCAAACTGGCGCTTTATGTAGCCTAAAATCCTTTGGGCTTTCTTCTCTGCCTCGATGCACTGTTTCGAGAACTTGAGGTCGCTAGTGATAGTTACACTCAAGTCCTTTTCAGTGTCACTTGATTCAAGAGCAGTGCCCTTAAGAATATACTGAGATTGGGGGTTTCTGTGGCCGATATGCATCACTTTGCATTTCCCCACGTTAAAAGGCATTTGCCACGTGTCCGACCACTCCCCAATCTTCCCAAGATCTCCCTGCAAGCGGGCAGTATTTCCATCCTTTGCAACGTTCATACCAAGCTTGGTATCGTCGGCAAATTTGGAAATCTTGGCAACCATGTCACCGTCCATGTCGTTGACGTAGATGATGAATAGTAGTGGTCCCAGGACAGAACCTTGAGGCACCCCGCTAGTAACGGGAACCCACTCAGAAGCCTGTCCATTCACCACCATCCGTTGCCGTCTGCCACTTAGCCAGTTCTCGATCCAGCCGGCTACTTTTCCGTCTATGCCCAGCGCTCGCACTTTCCGTGGAAGGCGGCGGTGTGGTACCTTATCAAAGGCTTTTTGAAAGTCTAAGTACACCACATCCACCGCCTTGTCCTGTTTTATCATGAATAAAACAGAGGTGGGCGCGATAACGAAAAAAATGTATCACGATAATCGATAAAGCGATAACGATAACCTTATCGGCGATAACTGATAATCGATAACTGGCGATAAATTTATCGCCCGATAAGGTGATAACCGATAAATCCAAAATTATAATACAATATTGATTATTGACTATATATAGCGTTATTTTATAATACAATAGTAAGAATATTTGAATATTGTTTCTTAGTTTCTTACTTGGTGAGGCTCTCCTTCATCTCCTCATAAGTTTCGAAGATCCTCCTCCCAGCTCGGACCTACCTATTTCTGCCCCCAAGGCACGCGCGGCTCGCCTCTGCGCTAAACTGGAACCAAAAACTGAAATTATCGATTATCGCTAGTTTGGAACCAAAAGTATCGGCGATACCGATGAATCGATAACGCAGGAAAAAAATATCGAATAACCGATAACCCGATTATCGTTATCGCGATAACGCCCACCTATGGGGATGCCTCATATCTACAATATCCGAATTTTAACTGTAAATGTAAACGGTGCGGAAAAACCACCGAAAACTAAAAAGGAGAGAAGGAAAAAAGGGGATTGAGAATAAAAGGAATTGATACACACATGCCACAAATTGCCACGCAAACACACTCCTACAACGCACATGAATACCCCCCCCCTCCCCTCATTAACTATAAACCCCATGTATGTTTACACGTTTCACCACGCAATTACAGCCCCAGACACGCTCTATCGTCATTCTCACACATACCTATATACTTTCACGCACTCATGAACCCCACCCACATATACGCACATACACCCACACGTGTCATGTTAAAACACACACGCTCAAGCAGAATAAGGCGGGAGTTACGTGCCTCTACTTTCATCCCTACTCCAATCTTTTCGCTTCGACGTTTCTGCCCTAAATTAGTTAATTAGGAGGGAGGAGGAGGAAGAGGGGACTGATGTGTATTAGTATCGGAGTGAATCAGAAGTGGTAAATCTCACCTTAACATCCCGTCGTCGCCCCCATAATCTTCAGAAGCCGAATAGGTTTTATGTGTGTGATGTTGAGACGAGGGGATCGGAAGAAGACCATGCTGTCGGAGAGAGGAAAAGGGTGGCGAAGGAGAGAAAATTGATAGGAGTCAATTGTTTTCGAAGGAGCGTAGCTGAATTAGTCCTTAACCCTGAGGACACTTCTTGGTAGACAATATTCTTCCTCTTGTGGTGCAATGGACAGAGGTTGCTCTTGTTCGCCCCCACGTGAGCAACACTGCAGGGGAAATCTGTCTTGTTACGACGACGACGGTCTAAACCAAACTCACGTTCCCCCGGTTAAACAGATTAGGGATTTCTAGATATAGATAGATAGATAAATGGACAGAGAGGGTGCTCTTGTTTCCCCACACGTGAGCAACACTGCAGGGGAAATCTGTCTTGTTACGGCTCGACGACGGTCTAAACCCGACTCACGTTCCCCCGGTTAAACAGATTAGGGATTTCTAGATATAGATAGATAGATAAATGGACAGAGAGGTTGCTCTTGTTTCCCCACACGTGAGCAACACTGCAGGGGAAATCTGTTTTGTTACGGCTCGACGACGGTCAAAACCCAACTCACGTTCCCCCGGTTGAACAGATTAGGGATTTATAGATATAGATAGATATATAAATGGATAGAGAGGTTGCTCTTGTTTCCCCACACGTGAGCAACACTGCAGGGGAAATCTGTCTTGTTACGGCTCGACGACGGTCTAAATCCAACCCACGTTCTCCCGGTTAAAGAGATTAGGGATTTATAGATATAAATAGATAGATAAATTGACAGAGAGGTTGCTCTTGTTTCCCCACACGTAAGCAACACTGCAGGGGAAATCTGTCTTGTTACGGCTTGACGACGGTCGAAACCAAACTCACGTTCCCCCGGTTGAACAGATTAGGGATTTATAGATATAGATAGATAGATAAATGGACAGAGAGGTTGCTCTTGTTTCCCCACACGTGAGCAACACTGCAGGGGAAATCTGTCTTGTTACGGCTCGACGACGGTCTAAACCCAACTCACGTTCCCCTGGTTGAACAGATTAGGGATTTATAGATATAGATAGATAGATAAATGGACAGAGGTTGCTCTTGTTTCCCCACACGTAAGCAATAGTAAAGGGGAAATCTGTATTGTTACGGCTCGATGACGGTCGAATCCGAACTCACGTTCCCCCGGGTGACCAGATTAGGGAGTTATAGATATAGATAGATAGATAAATAGACAGAGAGTTTGCTCTTGTTTCATCACACGTGTACAACACTGCAGGGTAAATCTGTCTTGTTACGGATCGACGACGGTTGAAACCCAACTCACGTTCCCCCGGTTGAACAGATTAGGGATTTATAGATATAGATAGATAGATAAATGGACAGAGAGGTTGCTCTTGTTTCCCAACACGTGAGCAACACTGCAGGGGAAATCTGTCTTGTTATGGCTCGACGACGGTCTAAACCCAACTCACGTTCTCCCGGTTAAACAGAATAGGGATTTATAGATATAGATAGATAGATAGATGGACAGAGAAGTTGCTCTTGTTTCCCCAAACGTAAGCAACTGTGCAGGGGAAATCTGTCTTGTTACGGCTCGACGACGGTCTAAACCCATCTCACGTTCTCCCAGGTGAACAGATTAGGGATTTATAGATATAGATAGATAGATAAATGGACAGAGAGGTTGCTCTTATTTCCCCACACGTGAGCAACACTGCAGGGGAAATCTGTCTTGTTACGGCTCGACGACGGTCTAAACCCAACTCACGTTCCCCCGGTTGAACAGATTAAGGATTTATAGATATAGATAGATAGATGCATGGACAGAGAGGTTGCTCTTGTTTCATCACACGTAAGCAACACTGCAGGGGAAATCTGTCTTGTTACGGCTCGACGACGGTCGAAACCCAACTCACGTTCCCCCGGTTAAACAGATTAGGGATTTCTAGATATAGATAGATAGATAAATGGACAGAGAGGTTGCTCTTGTTTCCCCACACGTGAGCAACACTGCAGGGGAAATCTGTTTTGTTACGGCTCGACGACGGTCAAAACCCAACTCACGTTCCCCCGGTTGAACAGATTAGGGATTTATAGATATAGATAGATAGATAAATGGACAGAGGTTGCTCTTGTTTCCCCACACGTGAGCAATAGTACAGGGGAAATCTGTATTGTTACGGCTCGATGACGGTCGAATCCGAACTCACGTTCCCCCGGGTGACCAGATTAGGGAGTTATAGATATAGATAGATAGATAAATAGACAGAGAGGTTGCTCTTGTTTCCCCAAACGTGTACAACACTGCAGGGTAAATCTGTCTTGTTACGGATCGACGATGGTTGAAACCCAACTCACGTTCCCCCGGTTGAACAGATTAGGGATTTCTAGATATAGATAGATAGATAAATGGACAGAGAGGTTGCTTTTGTTTCCCCACACGTGAGCAACACTGCAGGGGAAATCTGTCTTGTTATGGCTCGACGACGGTCTAAACCCAACTCACGTTCTCCCGGTTAAACAGAATAGGGATTTATAGATATAGATAGATAGATAAATGGACAGAGAAGTTGCTCTTGTTTCCCCACACGTGAGCAACACTGCAGGGGAAATCTGTCTTGTTACGGCTTGACGACGGTCTAAACCCAACTTACGTTCCCCCGGTTGAACAGATTAGGGATTGATAGATATAGATAGATAGATAAATGGACAGAGAGGTTGCTCTTGTTTCCCCACACGTGAGCAACACTGCAGGGGAAATCTGTCTTGTTACGGCTCGACGACGGTCAAAACCCAACTCACGTTCCCCCGGTTGAACAGATTAGGGATTTATAGATAAAGATAGATAGATAAATGGACAGAGAGGTTGCTCTTGTTTCCCCACACGTGAGCAACACTGCAGGGGAAATCTGTCTTGTTACGGCTGGACTACGGTCTAAACCCAACTCACGTTCCCCCGGTTGAACAGATTAAGGATTTATAGATATAGATAGATAGATAAATGGACAAAGGTTGCTCTTGTTTCCCCACACGTGAGCAATAGTACGGGGGAAATCTGTCTTGTTACGGCTCGAAGACGGTCGAATCCGAACTCACGTTCCCCCGTTTGAACAGATTAGGGAGTTATAGATATAGATAGATAGATAAATAGACAGAGAGGTTGCTCTTGTTTCCCCACACGTCAGCAACACTGCAGGGGAAATCTGTCTTGTTACGGCTCGACGACGGTCTAAACCCAACTCACGTTCCCCCGGTTGAACAGATTAGGGATTTCTAAATATAGATAGATAGATAAATGGACAGAGAGGTTGCTCTTGTTTCCCCACACGTGAGCAACACGGCAGGGGAAATTTGTCTTGTTACGGCTCGACGACGGTCTAAACCCAACTCATGTTCTCCCGGTTAAACAGAATAGGGATTTATAGATATAGATAGATAGATAAATGGACAGAGAGGTTGCTCTTGTTTCCCCAAACGTAAGCAACTGTGCAGGGGAAATCTGTCTTGTTACGGCTCGACGACGGTCTAAACCCCTCTCACGTTCTCCCAGGTGAACAGATTAGGGATTTATAGATATAGATAGATAGATAAATGGACAGAGTGGTTGCTCTTATTTCCCCACACGTGAGCAACACTGCAGGGGAAATCTGTCTTGTTACGGCTCGACGACGGTCTAAACCCAACTCACGTTTCCCCGGTTGAACAGATTAAGGATTTATAGATATAGATAGATAGATGCATGGACAGAGAGGTTGCTCTTGTTTCATCACACGTAAGCAACACTGCCGGGGAAATCTGTCTTGTTACGGCTCGACGACGGTCGAAACCCAACTCACGTTCCCCCGGTTAAACAGATTAGGGATTTCTAGATATAGATAGATAGATAAATGGACAGAGAGGTTGCTCTTGTTTCCCCACACGTGAGCAACACTGCAGGAGAAATCTGTTTTGTTACGGCTCGACGACGGTCAAAACCCAACTCACGTTCCCCTGGTTGAACAGATTAGGGATTTATAGATATAGATAGATATATAAATGGATAGAGAGGTTGCTCTTGTTTCCCCACACGTGAGCAACACTGCAGGGGAAATCTGTCTTGTTACGGCTCGACGACGGTCTAAATCCAACCCACGTTCTCCCGGTTAAAGAGATTAGGGATTTATAGATATAAATAGATAGATAAATGGACAGAGAGGTTGCTCTTGTTTCCCCTCACGTAAGCAACACTGCAGGGGAAATCTGTCTTGTTACGGCTTGACGACGGTCGAAACCAAACTCACGTTCCCCCGGTTGAACAGATTAGGGATTTATAGATATAGATAGATAGATAAATGGACAGAGAGGTTGCTCTTGTTTCCCCACACGTGAGCAACACTGCAGGGGAAATCCGTCTTGTTACGGCTCGACGACGGTCTAAACCCAACTCACGTTTCCCCGGTTGAACAGATTAGGGATTTATAGATATAGATAGATAGATAAATGGACAGAGGTTGCTCTTGTTTCCCCACACGTGAGCAATAGTACAGGGGAAATCTGTATTGTTACGGCTCGATGACGGTCGAATCCGAACTCACGTTCCCCCGGTTGACCAGATTAGAGAGTTATAGATATAGATAGATAGATAAATAGACAGAGAGGTTGCTCTTGTTTCCCCACACGTGTACAACACTGCAGGGTAAATCTCTCTTGTTACGGATCGACGACGGTTGAAACCCAACTGACGTTCCCCCGGTTGAACAGATTAGGGATTTCTAGATATAGATAGATAGATAAATGGACAGAGAGGGTGCTCTTGTTTCCCCACACGTGAGCAACACTGCAGGGGAAATCTGTCTTGTTATGGCTCGACGATGGTCTAAACCCAACTCACGTTCTCCCAGGTGAACAGATTAGGGATTTATAGATATAGATAGATAGATAAATGGACAGAGAGGTTGCTCTTGTTTCCCCACACGTGAGCAACACTGCAGGGGAAATCTGTCTTGTTACGGCTTGACGACGGTCTAAACCCAACTTACGTTCCCCCGGTTGAACAGATTAGTGATTGATAGATATAGATAGATAGATAAATGGACACAGAGGTTGCTCTTGTTTCCCCACACGTGAGCAACACTGCAGGGGAAATCTGTCTTGTTACGGCTCGACGACGGTCTAAACCCAACTCACGTTCTCCCGGTTAAACAGAATAGGGATTTATAGATATAGATAGATAGATAAATGGACAGAGAAGTTGCTCTTGTTTCCCCACACGTGAGCAACAGTGCAGGGGAAATCTGTCTTGTTACGGCTCGAAGACGGTCGAATCCGAACTCACGTTCCCCCGGTTGAACAGATTAGGGAGTTATAGATATAGATAGATAGATAAATAGACAGAGAGGTTGCTCTTGTTTTCCCACACGTCAGCAACACTGCAGGGGAAATCTGTCTTGTTACTGCTCAAAGACGGTCTAAACCCAACTCACGTTCCCCCGGTTTAACAGATTAGGGATTTCTAAATATAGATAGATAGATAAATGGACAGAGAGGTTGCTCTTGTTTTCCCACACATCAGCAACACTGCAGGGTAAATCTGTCTTGTTACGGCTCGACGACGGTCAAAACCCAACTCACGTTCTCCCGGTTGAACAGATTAGGGATTTATAGATATAGATAGATAGATAAATGGACAGAGAGGTTGCTCTTGTTTCCCCACACGTGAGCAACACTGCAGGGGAAATCTGTCTTGTTACGGCTCGACGACGTTCTAAACCCAACTCATGTTCTCCCGGTTAAACAGAATAGGGATTTATAGATATAGATAGATAGATAAATGGACAGAGAGGTTGCTCTTGTTTCCCCAAACGTAAGCAACAGTGCAGGGGAAAACTGTCTTGTTACGGCTCGACGACGGTCTAAACCCAACTCACGTTCTCCCGGTTGAACAGATTAGGGATTTATAGATATAGATAGCTAGATAAATGGACAGAGAGGTTGCTCTTATTTCCCCACACGTGAGCAACACTGCAGGGGAAATCTGTCTTGTTACGGCTCGACGACGGTCTAAACCCAACTCACGTTCCCCCGGTTAAACAGATTAAGGATTTATAGATATGGATAGATAGATGCATGGACAGAGAGGTTGCTCTTGTTTTATCACACATAAGCAACACTGCAGGGGAAATCTGTCTTGTTACGGCTCGACGACGGTCGAAACCCAACTCACGTTCCCCCGGTTGAACAGATTAAGGATTTATAGATATAGATAGATAGATGCATGGACAGAGAGGTTGTTCTTGTTTCATCACACGTAAGCAACACTGCAGGGGAAATCTGTCTTGTTACGGCTCGACGACGGTCGAAACCCAACTCACGTTCCCCCGGTTAAACAGATTAGGGATTTATAGATATAGATAGATAGATAAATGGACAGAGAGGTTGCTCTTGTTTCCCCACACGTGAGCAACACTGCAGGGGAAATCTGTTTTGTTACGGCTCGACGACGGTCAAAACCCAACTCACGTTCCCCCGGTTGAACAGATTAGGGATTTATAGATATAGATAGATATATAAATGGATAGAGAGGTTGCTCTTGTTTCCCCACACGTGAGCAACACTGCAGGGGAAATCTGTCTTGTTATGGCTCGACGACGGTCTAAATCCAACCCACGTTCTCCCGGTTAAAGAGATTAGGGATTTATAGATATAAATAGATAGATAAATGGACAGAGAGGTTGCTCTTGTTTCCCCACACGTAAGCAACACTGCAGGGGAAATCTGTCTTGTTACGGCTTGACGACGGTCGAAACCAAACTCACGTTCCCCCGGTTGAACAGATTAGGGATTTATAGATATAGATAGATAGATAAATGGACAGAGATGTTGCTCTTGTTTCCCCACACGTGAGCAACACTGCAGGGGAAATCTGTCTTGTTACGGCTCGACGACGGTCTAAACCCAACTCACGTTCCCCCGGTTGAACAGATTAGGGATTTATAGATATAGATAGATAGATAAATGGACAGAGGTTGCTCTTGTTTCCCCACACGTGAGCAATAGTACAGGGGAAATCTGTATTGTTACGGCTCGATGACGGTCGAATCCGAACTCACGTTCCCCCGTGTGACCAGATTAGGGAGTTATAGATATAGATAGATAGATAAATAGACAGAGAGGTTGCTCTTGTTTCCCCACACGTGTACAACACTGCAGGGTAAATCTGTCTTGTTACGGATCGACGATGGTTGAAATCCAACTCACGTTCCCCCGGTTGAACAGATTAGGGATTTCTAGATATAGATAGATAGATAAATGGACAGAGAGGTTGCTCTTGTTTCCCCACACGTGAGCAACACTGCAGGGAAAATCTGTCTTGTTATGGCTCGACGACGGTCTAAACCCAACTCACGTTCTCCCGGTTAAACAGAATAGGGATTTATAGAAAGAGATAGATAGATAAATGGACAGAGAAGTTGCTCTTGTTTCCCCACACGTAAGCAACACTGCAGGGGAAATCTGTTTTGTTACGGCTCGACGACGGTCAAAACCTAACTCACGTTCCCCCGGTTGAACAGATTAGGGATTTATAGATATAGATAGATATATAAATGGATAGAGAGGTTGCTCTTGTTTCCCCACACGTGAGCAACACTGCAGGGGAAATCTGTCTTGTTACGGCTTGACGACGGTCTAAACCCAACTTACGTTCCCCCGGTTGAACAGATTAGGGATTTATAGATATAGATAGATAGATGCATGGACAGAGAGGTTGCTCTTGTTTCCCCACACGTGAGCAACACTGTAGGGGAAATCTGTCTTGTTACGGCTCGATGACGGTCTAAACCCAACTCACGTTCCCCCGGTTAAACAGATTAGGGATTTATAGATATAGATAGATAGATAAATGGACAGAGAGGTTGCTCTTATTTCCCCACACGTGAGCAACACTGCAGGGGAAATCTGTCTTGTTACGGCTCGACGACGGTCTAAACCCAACTCACGTTCCCCCGGTCGAACAGATTAAGGATTTATAGATATAGATAGATAGATGCATGGACAGAGAGGTTGCTCTTGTTTCATCACACGTAAGCAACACTGCAGGGGAAATCTGTCTTGTTACGGCTCGACGACGGTCGAAACCCAACTCACGTTCCCCCAGGTGAACAGATTAAGGATTTATAGATATAGATAGATAGATAAATGGACAGAGAGGTTGCTCTTATTTCCCCACACGTGAGCAACACTGCAGGGGATATCTGTCTTGTTACGGCTCGACGACGGTCTAAACCCAACTTAGGTTCCCCCGGTTAAACAGATTAGGGAGTTATAGATATAGATAGATAGATAAATAGACAGAGAGGTTGCTTTTGTTTCCCCACGCGTCAGCAACACTGCAGGGGAATTCTGTCTTGTTACGGCTCGACGACGGTCTAAACCCAACTCACGTTCCCCCGGATGAACAGATTAGGGATTTCTAGATATAGATAGATAGATAAATGGACAGAGAGGTTGCTCTTGTTTCCCCACACGTGAGCAACACTGCAGGGGAAATCTGTCTTTTTACGGCTCGACGACGGTCTAAACCCAACTCACGTTCTCCCGCTTGAACAGATTAGGGATTTATAGATATAGATAGATATATAAATGGACAGAGAGGTTGCTCTTGTTTCCCCAAACGTAAGCAACAGTGCAGGGGAAATCTGTCTTGTTACGGCTCGACGACGGTCTAAACCCAACTCACGTTCTCCCGCTTGAACAGATTAGGGATTTATAGATATAGATAGATATATAAATGGACAGAGAGGTTGCTCTTGTTTCCCCACACGTGAGCAACACTGCAGGGTAAATCTGTCTTGTTACGGCTCGAAAACGGTCTAAATCCAACCCATGTTCTCCCTGTTAAACAGATTAGGGATTTATAGATATAAATAGATAGATAAATGGACAGAGAGGTTGCTCTTGTTTCCCCACACGTGAGCAACACTGCAGGGGAAATCTGTCTTGTTACGGCTCAACGACGGTCTAAATCCAACTCACGTTCCTTCGGTTGAACAGATTAAGGATTTATAGATATAGATAGATAGATGCATGGACAGAGAAGTTGCTCTTGTTTCATCACACGTAAGCAACACTGCAGGGAAAATCTGTCTTGTTACGGCTCGACGACGGTCGAAACCCAACTCACGTTCCCCCGGTTAAACAGATTAGGGATTTATAGATATAGATAGATAGATAAATGGACAGAGAGGTTGCTCTTGTTTCCCCACACGTGAGCAACACTGCAGGGGAAATCTGTCTTGTTACGGCTCAACGACGGTCGAAAACCAACTCACGTTCCCCCGGTTGAACAGAGTAGGGATTTATAGATATAGATAGATAAATAAATGGACAGAGAGGTTGCTCTTGTTTCCCCACACGTGAGCAACACTGCAGGGGAAATCTGTCTTGTTACGGCTCGACGACGGTCTAAACCCAACTCACGTTCCCCCGGTTGAACAGATTAGGGATTGATAGATATAGATAGATAGATAAATGGACAGAGAGGTTGCTGTTGTTTCTCCACACGTGAGCAACACTGCAGGGGAAATCTGTCTTGTTACGGCTCGACGACGGTCAAAACCCAACTCACGTTCCCCCGGTTGAACAGATTAAGGATTTATAGATATAGATAGATAGATAAATGGACAGAGAGGTTGCTCTTATTTCCCCACACGTGAGCAACACTGCAGGGGATATCTGTCTTGTTACGGCTCGACGACGGTCTAAACCCAACTCAGGTTCCCCCGGTTGAACAGATTAGGGAGTTATAGATATAGATAGATAGATAAATAGACAGGAGGTTGTTTTTGTTTCCCCACACGTCAGCAACACTGCAGGG
The DNA here is from genome assembly GCA_963969495.1 of Ceratothoa steindachneri. Taxonomy (NCBI): domain Eukaryota; kingdom Metazoa; phylum Arthropoda; class Malacostraca; order Isopoda; family Cymothoidae; genus Ceratothoa; species Ceratothoa steindachneri. Next base: position 212,188,187 of record OZ018317.1, read on the forward strand.
GAATTCTGTCTTGTTACGGCTCGACGACGGTCTAAACCCAACTCACGTTCCCCCGGATGAACAGATTAGGGATTTCTAGATATAGATAGATAGATAAATGGACAGAGAGGTTGCTCTTGTTTCCCCACACGTGAGCAACACTGCAGGGGAAATCTGTCTTGTTACGGCTCGACGACGGTCTAAACCCAACTCACGTTCTCCCGCTTGAACAGATTAGGGATTTATAGATATAGATAGATATATAAATGGACAGAGAGGTTGCTCTTGTTTCCCCAAACGTAAGCAACAGTGCAGGGGAAATCTGTCTTGTTACGGCTCGACGACGGTCTAAACCCAACTCACGTTCTCCCGCTTGAACAGATTAGGGATTTATAGATATAGATAGATATATAAATGGACAGAGAGGTTGCTCTTGTTTCCCCACACGTGAGCAACACTGCAGGGGAAATCTGTCTTGTTACGGCTCGAAAACGGTCTAAATCCAACCCATGTTCTCCCGGTTAAACAGATTAGGGATTTATAGATATAAATAGATAGATAAATGGACAGAGAGGTTGCTCTTGTTTCCCCACACGTGAGCAACACTGCAGGGGAAATCTGTCTTGTTACGGCTCAACGACGGTCTAAATCCAACTCACGTTCCTCCGGTTGAACAGATTAAGGATTTATAGATATAGATAGATAGATGCATGGACAGAGAAGTTGCTCTTGTTTCATCACACGTAAGCAACACTGCAGGGAAAATCTGTCTTGTTACGGCTCGACGACGGTCGAAACCCAACTCACGTTCCCCCGGTTAAACAGATTAGGGATTGATAGATATAGATAGATAGATGCATGGACAGAGAGGTTGCTCTTGTTTCCCCACACGTGAGCAACACTGCAGGGGAAATCTGTCTTGTTACGGCTCAACGACGGTCGAAAACCAACTCACGTTCCCCCGGTTGAACAGAGTAGGGATTTATAGATATAGATAGATAAATAAATGGACAGAGAGGTTGCTCTTGTTTCCCCACACGTGAGCAACACTGCAGGGGAAATCTGTCTTGTTACGGCTCGACGACGGTCTAAACCCAACTCACGTTCCCCCGGTTGAACAGATTAGGGATTGATAGATATAGATAGATAGATAAATGGACAGAGAGGTTGCTGTTGTTTCTCCACACGTGAGCAACACTGCAGGGGAAATCTGTCTTGTTACGGCTCGACGACGGTCAAAACCCAACTCACGTTCCCCCGGTTGAACAGATTAGGGATTGATAGATATAGATAGATAGATAGATAAATGGACAGAGAGGTTGCTCTTGTTTCCCCACACGTCAGAAACACTGCAGGGAAAATCTGTCTTGTTGCGGCTCGACGACGGTCGAAAACCAACTCACGTTCCCCCGGTTGAACAGATTAGGGATTTATAGATATAGATAGATAGATAAATGGACAGAGAGGTTGCTCTTGTTTCCCTACACGTGAGCAACACTGCAGGGAAAATCTGTCTTGTTACGGCTCAACGACGGTCGAAAACCAACTCACGTTCCCCCGGTTGAACAGATTAGGGATTTATAGATATAGATAGATAGATAAATGGACAGAGAGGTTGCTCTTGTTTCCCCACACGTGAGCAACACTGCAGGGGAAATCTGTTTTGTTACGGCTCGACGACGGTCTAAACCCAACTAACGTTCCCCCGGTTGAACAGATTAGGGATTAATAGATATAGATCGATAGATAAATGGACAGAGAGGTTGCTCTTGTTTCCCCACACGTGAGCAACACTGCAGGGGAAATCTGTCTTGTTACGGCTTGACGACGGTCGAGACCCAACTTACGTTCCCCCGGTTGAACAGATTAGGGATTTATAGATATAGATAGATAGATGCATGGACAGAGAGGTTGCTCTTGTTTCCCCACACTTGAGCAACACTGCTGGGGAAATCTGTCTTGTTACGGCTCGACGATGGTCTAAACCCAACTCACGTTCTCTCGGTTAAACAGATTAGGGATTTATAGATATAGATAGATAGATGCATGGACAGAGAGGTTGCTCTTGTTTCCATACACGTGAGCAACACTGCAGGGGAAATCTGTCTTGTTACGGCTCAACGACGGTCAAAACCCAACTCACGTTCCCCCGGTTAAACAGATTAGGGATTTATAGATATAGATAGATAGATAAATGGACAGATAGGTTGCTCTTGTTTCCCCACACGTGAGCAACACTGCAGGGAAAATCTGTCTTGTTACGGCTCGACGACGGTCAAAAACCAACTCACTTTCACTCGGTTGAACAGATTAGGGATTTATAGATATAGATAGGTTGATAAATGGACAGAGAGGTTGCTCTTGTTTCCCCACACGTCAGCAACACTGCAGGGGAAATCTGTCTTGTTACGGCTCGACGACGGTCAAAACCCAACTCACGTTCCCCCGGTTGAACAGATTAGGGATTTCTAGATATAGATAGATAGATGCATGGACAGAGAGGTTGGTCTTGTTTCCCCACACGTGAGCAACACTGCAGGGGAAATCTGTCTTGTTACGGCTCGACGACGGTTGAAACCCAACTTACGTTCCCCCACTTAAACAGATTTGGGATTTATAGATATAGATAGATAGATGCATGGACAGAGAGGTTGCTCTTGTTTCCCCACACGTGAGCAACACTGCAGGGGAAATATGTCTTGTTACGGCTTGACGACGGTCTAAACCCAACTTACGTTCCCCCGGTTGAACAGATTAGGGATTTATAGATATAGATAGATAGATGCATGGACAGAGAGGTTGCTCTTGTTTCCCCACACGTGAGCAACACTGTAGGGGGAATCTGTCTTGTTACGGCTCGATGACGGTCTAAACCCAACTCACGTTCCCCCGGATGAACAGATTAGGGATTTATAGATATAGATAGATAGATAAATGGACAGAGAGGTTGCTCTTGTTTCCCCACACGTGAGCAACACTGCAGGGGAAATCTGTCTTGTTACGGCTCGACGACGGTCTAAACCCAACTCATGTTCTCCCGGTTAAACAGAATAGGGATTTATAGATATAGATAAATAGATAAATGGACAGAGAGGTTGCTCTTGTTTCCCCAAACGTAAGCAACAGTGCAGGGAAAATCTGTCTTGTTACGGCTCGACGACGGTCTAAACCCAACTCACGTTCTCCCGCTTGAACAGATTAGGGATTTATAGATATAGATAGATATATAAATGGACAGAGAGGTTGCTCTTGTTTCCCCACACGTGAGCAACACTGCAAGGGAAATCTGTCTTGTTACGGCTCGACAACGGTCTAAATCCAACCCATGTTCTCCCGGTTAAACAGATTAGGGATTTATAGATATAAATAGATAGATAAATGGACAGAGAGGTTGCTCTTGTTTCCCCACACGTGAGCAACACTGCAGGGGAAATCTGTCTTGTTACGGCTCAACGACGGTCTAAATCCAACTCACGTTCCCCCGGTTGAACAGATTAAGGATTTATAGATATAGATAGATAGATGCATGGACAGAGAGGTTGCTCTTGTTTCATCACACGTAAGCAACACTGCAGGGAAAATCTGTCTTGTTACGGCTCGACGACGGTCGAAACCCAACTCACGTTCCCCCGGTTAAACAGATTAGGGATTGATTGATATAGATAGATAGATGCATGGACAGAGAGGTTGCTCTTGTTTCCCCACACGTGAGCAACACTGCAGGGGAAATCTGTCTTGTTACGGCTCGACGACGGTCGAAACCCAACTTACGTTCCCCCAGTTGAACAGATTTGGGATTTATAGATATAGATAGATAGATAAATGGACAGAGAGGTTGCTTTTGTTTCCCTACACGTGAGCAACACTGCAGGGGAAATCTGTCTTGTTACGGCTCAACGACGGTCGAAAACCAACTCACGTTCCCCCGGTTGAACAGAGTAGGGATTTATAGATATAGATAGATAAATAAATGGACAGAGAGGTTGCTATTGTTTCCCCACACGTGAGCAACACTGCAGGGGAAATCTGTCTTGTTACGGCTCGACGACGGTCTAAACCCAACTCACGTTCCCCTGGTTGAACAGATTAGGGATTGATAGATATAGATAGATAGATAAATGGACAGAGAGGTTGCTGTTGTTTCTCCACACGTGAGCAACACTGCAGGGGAAATCTGTCTTGTTACGGCTCGACGACGGTCAAAACCCAACTCACGTTCCCCCGGTTGAACAGATTAGGGATTGATAGATATAGATAGATAGATAAATGGACAGAGAGGTTGCTCTTGTTTCCCCACACGTCAGAAACACTGCAGGGAAAATCTGTCTTGTTGCGGCTCGACGACGGTCGAAAACCAACTCACGTTCCCCCGCTTGAACAGATTAGGGATTTATAGATATAGATAGATAGATAAATGGACAGAGAGGTTGCTCTTGTTTCCCTACACGTGAGCAACACTGCAGGGGCAACTGCAAGGCTGAAGAATATTTGGAACTGGTTGTGAGCTTGGTTAAAAGGCATGGACAAATGGGCTGCTGGATATCCCTGAATGTGCACATCCTTGATGCCCATCTTGACAAGTTCAAAGAGAATATGGGAGCATAATCAGAGGAACAAGGGGAGCTCTTCCATCAAGATATACTGAACTTTGAACATTGATACCAAGGACTATACAATAAAAACATGATAGGAGACTACATTTAAGGGCTTGTATGGGAAAGTGATTAACATTAAAAACGGAAATTGAGGTCAACTGTTCACTCCTAACTTTTTTTGCATGTTTGTATATTTCTTGTGGAAGTATCAATACGATTTTATGAATTTAACTGGTTGAAAACCACCCAATTTTCCTAATTTTAGTAAATATTTCATCATACAAGCCAATAAAGCAAACTTCAAAACAAATAATGGCTATTTTCTATTGTTTTGGAATAAAAGGAGTTGAAAAATAACACTTACTGGCCAGGAACAAAAATTGCGATGCATAGTGATGTCTGTTAAATTCTATACCATTAAGCTACCAGAAATAATAACTCATTTCCACCCAAAGCGTCATCATATCGACCCAAGGGATCTCCCAAGTTATTTTTATACCATATCTCAACTGCTCAAAATTCAAAGAGTTAAACAGAATAAGTACCATTTGCAGCTGTAGACGCTTCGTACAGCACCGGTGTCATCAAGGTACTTTCCACTACTTGTCGCACATAAACCTTATTGACAAACATTTTAAAAGCAAAGTTACCTCAATGAATATATATATATATATATATATATATATATATATATATATATATATATATATATATATATATCGGGTATTGTAAAAATTCAGGTTATTGTTACACTCTTTAGACGCGGTTAGATGCGTTTTTCTTATTTTAACATATCAATATGTGTTAAATTATAATATTAATTAATGCGGCGGCTTTCCCCGGCGAGCACGCGCTCCAGACGAGACCTGAAAGCCGCGCGCACGTTGCGGACAAAGTCTTTCTTCATGCTGGCCCAGACACGGTTGACGGAGCAATTCAGCTCGTCGAGTTTGCTATGGCAGACCTTGCAGGCTTTACATTCGGCATGCGCACACAGGCTATAGTCTAGGGGATTGAGGTCGGGGCTATTTCGGCGGCCAAAAGTTCTTCGATCAGAAGTTCATGTTCAACCTTAACCACTTTTGCACGGTCTCGGCCTTGTGGGCCTGGCTACCCTCCTGCTGAAAGCCATCGCTTGCCTTCATCGTGATCTTTCTCACCCAGGCCAAGCTGTCCCTGTAACCGGCCGCGAATCACATCGGCAGGATCTTCTGGCAGTTCAGAGCTACAACGACGAGCATTATCACGGCGGCTTGGTCGTGGACACGAAGCGGACCTCGGAGACGACCTAGCCGAAGCTTAGCAGGCGGTCGTTCTGCTTGTTGTTGACCGGATCGACCGTGAAGGTGTTTTTGATCAGAAAAAATCAGAATTCGATTGTTGTGACTCTTCAAGTCATTTAGAAGGCGACGAAACACAATAGCGGATAGCGACGAAACGCATATGACCAGTGAGCAGAGGCCTTTCCAGGCACCTCAAGCTCTTGCCGCCTTCCACCTTGAGGGCCCTAGACACCGTGGGCACCGAAAGGTTCTTCTTCTTCGCGAGCGCAGTTATTTTGAGCTTCACAGCACTTTCGAAGGCCTTTCTCACAGCCAAACAGTTGACAACATGAAGTCTCCCTAAACGAGGTCGATCTTTGAGGTCTTCCCCATTTTTGAGCCTTTCAACTACTGTCTGGAGCATCATCCGGCTGACGTTGAGCCGCTTGGCGATGTCGGATTTGTTGTGGCTCGCACGCTGGAGAGCCGAGATCTCGATTCTTTTCACATCCATCTCGAAACACTTACACACAGACGAATGCCCTGTGGTGGTGGTTGCTCCTTATAGAACTTGTAATTATTCTTTCTCTCTCTCTCTCTCTCTCTCTCTCTCTCTCTCTCTCTCTCTCTCTCTCTATATATATATATATATATATATATATATATATATATATATATATATATATTCATTTGTTGTTAATTGTTATTTGATTGCTAAATTATAATATCAGTAAAATAATTTAATGAAATATGCCTAATTAAATGCCTAATCTATTAGGCAATTTTCTTCTTCCATATTATGGCTGCAGTGTATGGTGAATGCCTGCATACATTCACGCTTCCATGCTTGACTGCAGTGTATGGTGAATTCGTACATTCATTAACCATTACATGACCGCAGTGTATAGCAAATGCTTCCATACATTCATGATTCCATACATGAACATAAATCAATCCAATGCTGAAGATTTATTTCTGATATCGAGAGAGGCAAATGGCGAGCGCAGCATGACGCCCCCGGCCCCCTGGGGGCGGCCCGTTAAGCCGACACCCCCCGGGAGGTGGCCAGTTATGCCGACGTCCGCTCTAAGCTTCTCCCTCAATCTTCGCCCCACAAAAGTGTAGCACAACGATAGCAACTGGGTCGAAAAATGACAGCTCCTCGGTAGCAAAATTGTAGCAACTCGAAGGGAAAATCATACGCATTGTATAAATATCAGTAGCAATTTGGTAACAAAATGATAATAAAATGGTAACTCGGTAAGAAAGGGATATGAATTTAGTTGCCAATATTTAGCAAAATATATTCTTAATGTGGGAAAATGGTATTGCACCGTTGTAGCAAATGGTATCAAAGTGGTTACTAAATGATAACATAAATGCCAATAAAGGGTAAAATGGTAACAAGAGATGTAAAAATGGTAGTTAGAAATTTATACTAAAATATGGAGCTATCCGCTATTGCCTACCCATTTTTCGAAGTAATATCGAAGGCCTGAATGTTGCGGTTTGGTTCCTAAAACCTTTCCTCCTTTTCCCCACGATTTTCACCGTTCTTCACAATCCCGGGACCTACAACAAGTATTCTAGGACTCTCCCTCCCACTCATATTTTCCTAGAACCCTTCCGAAACTGGTACAAGACTATATTATTGTATCATATAAGTTTTTAGTCGCGTGCGAGTCTACATCTCACTATGTCGGTTGGTCCCCGTTTTACTTTTTTTTGTTTTTATAATAACATTGTAACTATTCGACCGCTTCTAACGAAATTTGAAACCTCATGTTGTTTTACATTCTCTTTCGAATAATATAATTTCCAAAATCCTCCCAAGGTTAGCCCGGGAATTATTGAAAGTTTTGAAGGTTATAAATCTGAATAAGTGAGACGCGACTTTTGGGTCAGCAGACCTTATTCTGTCACTTGTCCTCTACATACGTTTTTTTTAATCACCATATATTATATTTCTATGGACATTAACTGTCTGTGGAACTGATCCGCACAATTAGAAGTCGCGTCAAAGCTTACTGAGCAAGAAAAATTTATTTAATGGGAAAGTTGTCTTCAGTTTCTGAGTCCAGGTTACTGAAGAGAGCTAATATATTTTTTTACCATACTTCTTCAAGGTATACCATAATTATACTGAACGTGTATTTTTACTTCACTTTGTTTCACTACTTCATTACCTATACCAAACTCAGCAAAGAATTAAACTCCTAAAGACGCATGCATCCCCTGTGACTAAGAGCTATTAAGGTAATCTCTTTTTTTAACTTATATTTACCATTCTCTACCTCCATCTAGGTGACTAAATATATAATCACACCTCGTTTCAACCCTTTACCTTACATAATTCCCTATTTTCTACTTGTCTAATTCTATTTGTAAGAGTACATAACCTTACTGTTCCCTTCAACCAGTTCCGTATACTTCATTCGTCTTTTGTGAGAGGTTTCTCAACAATACTTCCTTTGAATAACATTTTTCCTCAGATAACATGGATCAATTAATACGAGCTCGACTAGTTTTCAGGAATGGAGGGAGATCTTTAACACTTTCTTCCACCATTAAGGCTTCAACCTACCTGTCTCAAAAATGGACCAAAGCTACAAGTAATGATGCTGGAGTTGAACGCATTTAAAACTTCTAAAAGCAAATCCAGGAAAAAGCAAAGGCACTCAAATGTTTGAAGTCACTCACAACTTGTAATAAAATGGGTGGCTGAAACACGATGCAGTGCCAAAACATTCTATTTAATTAATTAAGCTAATGTTTACATGTAGCAAAATAGGTGTTGGTTATTTTTAATTCATTTGTCAAATGATTTTCCCCCCAAAAAGAAAAAAAAACAAGCAAGACGGCGCAAATAAGAAAAAAGAACCCAGAGAAAAACAAAAAACGCAAAGAGTACAAATTCTCAACATAACCTCGTTCAAAGCCATAAGTACTGTACTCAAATGTAGATTGGTCAAAGAGTACAAGTTCTCACCAGGATTTGGTTAAAATACCATAAATATTAAACGGATCCTGGTTCAATGATCACTTGTATGGAAAAGAACTTGGCTTAAAGGCCACTAGTACTCAACGGACTAAACTAGGGACACTAATCAGCCAGACCCTCTCCCGAGGATGAAAATGCCAACGAGGGGGCAGCGAGGGAAAATGAAGAAAAAAGGGGGAGTTCCATAGAAGGATGGAAACAAAAGGGAGAAATAAGATGGAAAGATAATAAAATAACACGAAATGAAGACAACGAAAATGGGGGTAAATTGGGGAGAAACGAGAAAAGGGAACAATGAGGGAACTGAGGGCAAATCTGAAGACTGGGTGGTGGAGTGAGATAAACCGAGGAAATTAATGAGAGTGAAGGATTGGAAAATATAATAAATAGAGAAATGAAATGGAAAGATAATAAAATAACACGGAATGGAGACAAAATGAGGGAAAATGGGGGGTGGGTTGGAGGTTGCGAATAGGTAACAATAGAGATAAATGAGGGGAAATCTGAAGGACTGGATGGGGGAGTGAGATAAACCGGGGGAATGAATCGGAGTGAAGGAGGGGAAAATATAATAAATAGAGAGATAAAATGGAAAGAAAGGGGTAAACATTAAAAGAGGGGGAAATTAGTGAGAACGTGAGTGGAATGGGAACTGAGGACAGTAATTTTAAGGGTCTGTGGTAACCTTAGTTATTGTTTGGGTAGCAATCCTTGCAATCTACGATACAGGAAGAAGAAGAAGAAGTAGAAAAAGAAGAAGAAGAAGAAGAAGAAGAAAAAGGCGAAGACATACCTCTTTGGATCCTTCCTCGAGACTTCGCTTCTTAATGGTCATCTCCTGCTGGGGCGACCCATCCCTGTTCTGCTGCGCCTCTCCATCAGGGGGATTAATCGCCTCATCGCGAGGGGTGCTGCTGTATACCCCTACCAGGAGGTACAGCACCAGTAGGGCCCTGCCAAACACTCGAAAATGCTGGTTCATAACGCTCGGGTGGCTACTTAAGATGGTCTCTCCGAGGGGATCTTGCTAAGATTGTCTCTGAGAACCCTGTAGTAATGGTTCAAACGGGTTTTATTTTCAATGTGATCTCACGAGCGAGACTCCAGTGACGAGATCTCTAACAAGTCTCTTTAAACGATATCTGAAAATGAGGTCTTTTGCGAAGCGTGTTTTGAAGCTTGGACACCGAGGGACTTGATGCTCACGGCCTGGAAGCAACAGGTGGAGTGAGGATATTTTAGGCGAATTTTTCCCTTTATATAGTTTTGGGCCTTAGCGCGAAGCCTCATCTTTGGGAAAAGGGGGTTAGGAGATTCTCGCGGTATGGTATTATTCGAGTATAGGATCTACTGTGCCCTAGTTATAAATGTATATAATTCTAGTTTAATTTTTGTTTTGTTTTTCACTCTGCCCACTCGAGAGTGGTGGTAAAACTGCTTATTTTGAAATTTCAATTAGTATAAGAGTTTTTAATATTTAAATCACTTCTATGGAGAAATTCTACCCCTCTACACTTGTCTCTAAACTTGATTGTTTACCTTGAGTTGTCGATTCTATGATTTTTTTATGTTCTAAGTTGCCAATAGTATGAATCAAACTAACATAAGGAAATTTTAAAGGAAATATAAAAATTTAAGTCGATGGGTTTAAGTTTTTATTTTTTTAGTATTTTGATCATGTTTAGAATCTCTTGGTTTCCTTATAATTCATGATTTAAATTTATTAGACGTCCCCGAATGATGTCATTTTGAAGTTATGAATTAAATTTTATGTTAGGTTGGTTGTTAAGGCTGTTTAACTTTGCTCCCCTTCCAAATGCTTTTCTATCGTTAAAACGGATAGTTTTTTTTGTTTTTTTTAATAATCAAATAACGTCATTCTGTATGATTCTTTCATAATTAAAGTTTGTTTGGACGCCGGTCCCGCCTCTACTCATACGACTTACCAACACTCACACGGGCCTTACCGTGCGACCGCGAGGATACTTGGGACCAAGCTTCGGGCTGCTTCTGTAGTGCGAGAGATAGATAGATAGATAGATAGAGAGAGAGAGAGAGAGGGGGGGGGGAATATATATCTCAGGAACCTTCTCGCCGTTTCGCAGATAAGATTCTTGCTCTCTCCCTTCCGTTTCCGACGGAAGCAACTTGTCTTGTGAAACATATTTTCCTCCAAGCAGAGCACACTCCAGACTCTACCAGTTTGGGAAGAAATAAAACCAGCTTGTCAAGAGGCAGACTGGTTCAGTTTAGTCAAGTGAGAGTTTATTCCATTCTTCACAAGACTCGAAGCAACTCATGCCTAAATCTGAGACACTTTCAAGTTTAAGTGTCACTGCCCCTCTCTTCTTTTTCTCATCGATGAGCGACTCCAAATCGAAGCCTGCATTCTCCATTTTGCTCTGCAAGATATGAAATCGAGACCATTTCATATAATTCCATATATTTACTCTTCTTATTGGGATGTGAAAATTAACATTACGGGTTACGTTTGCCACATTCAGTACAGTTATCTTTAACTTAGTCTCTATGAACAATCTTAATCAACGGGTAAATGCAGAGTTGCCAATAAATACAGTGCTACCAACTTTGCTCAGATGGCTACAGTGAAAATTTCCTTTTAAGACTAGTCTCAGATGCGTGCGATTGACTACACATAGACACATGTACACTCCTTTACTTTATGTAGGTTATTAATTATTATTTTTGTATTTATATAAGTTTTCTTACCTTGTAATTAGTATACAAGGAAGTGAGGCTTGCGTTCTAGTTCAATACTTTTGCTGCAGCTGATTTTAAGTTTATAATGAAATTATACCTCTTTAAATTGTACAATTTATTAAATGGAGTTACATAGCATTAAATAGTAATGTAAAAAGTAGTTTATATGCACGATTATACTCTCTCACACACATCATAAACTCAACGTACACTACTATAGTCTTATCCAAACACTACGAGTACTATTCCCTCTTACATCTACAATCATATTTTCATACTTGGATGGGCATGTAAGAGGAAATAGTAGTGTTTGTGTAAGAGTATATTGTGTGTGTGTGAGATTATGATATTGTTTGTGAGACCAAAAGTGAGTTGTCTCAAGTAGCATCCCAAACCTTAAGTTACAGGACACATATCTATTGTAAGCTGATGTGGCAGGGTTAACATTCTTGCAACATTTTTATCCACATGATGGATAATAATGTGCCATCAAGTGCCAGTTTGTTCTCGGTGTCAGCTTCTGAATCAATCCGATTACATAAAAACTGCTCTCAGGATCTGCGTCGGAGTGTGACAGGGCCAAAACAAGATGCTACACCTTCTCCACTCTTGTGAATTTTAGAGTGCCACGGACACAATTCTTTACTCAGCTATGATGTGTCCAGATATTGCCTATCCTATGGCATTCCCTATCATTTGCCTGTATCAATGTCACCTTCAATATACATAGATTCAAGGATTCAGGGATACTAGTCTCTTCCATATTCTGGTATTACAGATAGTTATGGTGCAATGGTCTTGTTCAACTCAAACCAAGTGATATCAATTTCAGCAAAGTGTATGTACTAGTTAAAGAAACATAATAAGTCAATAATACCTTCGAGAAGAAAAGCAGAGAACATCATCCAGAGAGGCGTCCTTTTTTTTGCTTGATGTCAACAAACCTGGAATTTTATAGAGAACAGACAAATAGTTGGTATCTTTTAAGTATTGGAAGATCGTTTGTCAATGATGTCAAAACACTAAGCGGTAAAATCAAACAATATTGAAAGTTGTTTGATAGGTCATGGAGGTTAAATGATCCTAGAATTTAGCGACTTTGGTCAGTGAATATTAATTAAATAAAGTCGTATAACCCTGTGTAATTATATTATATATACCCACACACGCTAAAGACATTGTTTTTAATATCAGCGAAAGAATAAACAATAATTTTAAGCTTTTACCACATCATGTCGATGTTTGTATTATAAAGAATTATTTTTGATAGTTTAGTAAATTTAAAAAGACAATAAATAGCCCAAATAGCATCAATATTTTGACATTATATTCTTGTAATTAAGTGGCTTTGAATAACATGATAGTTTATCATTATTATTATTATTTTTTCTTACAAATCTACTGTCTACTTGTTTATTACATTTTATTTAGTATTGTTTATAATAAAATTGTATTTTATTAAGTGTCGTAGGCGAGGTAAAGACCGACCTTTACTCGGCTCCTTTGATCCTCAAGAAGCGAGTCTACGAGCACGAATTAACTGTGATGTGCGTGGGAATTTATATACATGAACAGAGTGCGATTAAAGTTGGCCGTAACTATCTACTATCTTGATGGTTCAAGGGTATCAAATTTAGTTAAACAAAATAAACTTTACTTCTAAGAAAGCAATATATATATATATATATATATATATATATATATATATATATATATATATATATATATATATATAATTTAACAAGGGAATAATACAATATACAATTGGGCTAGGTGAAAACTGGGGATGGAATAGAGGAAAATTTGGACGAGGCAATGAAATAAATACAAACAAACGCACGCTTATCGCAAGTCGGGAGGCCTGAGTCACGAACGACTCACACGTAGCCTCGATTTAGCGGGAAGGTCTCCGAAGAGTGGACGGAGAGAGAGAATCCTGTCAACGGGGAGTTATGATTACCACGGGTGACCTCGAGAGTAGGAAACGAGGGAGTATGTCACCGAGCTAAAAGCGATGCCGGGATTCAGAAAAATAGCCTCTAGATACTAGGCTATTAATTAGCTGAACGGGATTCCTGCCTCAGAGTGGGATCCGATCGGGAGAGTTGGGCGACGAGTTCGGTCAAAACGAAAACGGGCGAATATTGGCGATGCTCGCGGAGACGGGACCATAGTAAATTACTAATTCCATCGTCTGGGTAGTTACACGAGGCAGCCGGAAGCGGCTTGCCCTGGGTGGTGAGAGAGAGACTCTCAGTTATCAAGCGGGTCGCCGGAAGGGCAAATCTTCCCTTGGTTCACGACGTCGTGGAATCCCCCCTCTTCGTGACGCTCAACCCTTGGTGTATCTTGCACGGCGTCTTATCGCCGGAAATGCTTATGTCGGCTGAAGATTGGGGATTTTCTAGGCTGTTCGATGCTCTCTCTCTCATGGAGACACCTCGTGGCTATCTTCTATGACATTAAGGTTATATCCAAAACTTATAGGTTGGATTTTTTTTTTTGAGAAAGGTGAGCTGAAGTTTTGCATGCCGAAAAAAAAGTTATTGGTATACCATATTTGGCACGAGTGCCATAGTCTCCCCACTCCTGTACTAGGTCATTCAGAGGGAGAATTGCTAAAACATATTCCACTAAACTTTTTAGTTGCCTGTATAAGTTATTTTGTCGGTCCGTATGTCGGTCGGTCGGTTGGTAACCATTTTACTTTTCAATGAGTATTTGAAAGTTTTTAGGGTCGTAAGGTAATATGGTGATAAATCAGAATAATTGAGAGCACGCGACTTAGGTCTGTTGGCCTTGTTTGAAGTTTATTCCTGAAACTTAGAACTTGTTCCTGGATGGAGGGAAAATATACCACGCTTCAATATATATTTAAGATGGTCCTTGTTAAAGCTAATGCCAAACTGCACAATTTATTATTATTATTTCATTTTAAACAAACCCAACCACATTTTACAAACCATGTCAAGAAATACCATTTGTAAGATTAGTTTCTAAAACGTAAGCAATCTCAATACTTACTCGGCTGTTTCGCAAAAAACTATGGAGATCATAGAGGTGTAGTATACGATTGACTACCAGTTCCAAACTGAGCTACCGTGTGCTCACATGTACTGTATCTATGTAGCTGGGTCACAAAAACACCCAGTACTCTCAAATGATAATTTATACTTAATAAATGAACAAAATATTAATTACTGCAAACAAGCACTGCTAGATAAATAAAACCATACTAATGAGATAACACATTTAACACATTTGTAAAGGGCTAAATCATCATCAAGTATGTTTATGTGTTTCATACTAGTCTTGAACCAATAGCCAACATCAACTTCCATGTCGTCGGCACCAAACCTTATAACTTTCCTTTATGGAATAAATATACAGTCATGGCCAAACGTTTTCAGACTTTGACATTTTTTTCATATAATAAAATCAATAGAACTAATCAAAAGTTGCCTTTTGTTTTAGGATCTTTGTATCCTAATTTTGAGATGAAATATACAAAAATATAGTCCCAAACTATTTTATTAATGAATACAGTCAATTGATGTGCGCAGTCAATATTTACAATGATGTTCATTGTTCTTCAGGGCGGATTCAATTCCTTTTGGCATGATGGAGGCCGAATTTTTTATGAAATCTTGACTGATATTCCTCTATAGGCAGCCGCTCTGCTCACAATCGGATGGCTTCTGTTTATCAACCGCCAGTTTGATTATCGCCAACAAATTCTCTTTTGGGTTCAAATCTGGCAAATTTCCGCCCAAGGTCCTAAAAGTTCGATGTTATTTTTAGCCAAGAAATTGGATATTGGTTTGGCTTTGTAACAAGGTGTGCCATCATGCTGAAATATACAATTATCACCGCCCAAAGGGAGGGGCCTTAACTGTTTGGAAAAAATGCTGACGAAGCACGTTTGGGTACCATTTTGAGTTCCTGCAGTGTTCTTGGGCAAAACTGTTCGTGCTTCAGTTTTCTTAGATGAGAAGCAACCCCAGTAATGAAGAATATCCAGATACTTCACCCTGGACTCCACACAGTTGTGAAATTGCTTCCCTTATCTACTCTTAACGAAGGATCTTCCAGAAGCTCCAAACAATTAGAAAGGTGCTCCATAAGGGAAAATCACTTTACTCCAGTTTTCCCCAGTTCATTCTTTATATTTCCTACAAAAGTGAAGACTATCGCTAAGGTTCTGCTTGGTGACATGAGGCTTCTTCGCAGCCCTTCTCGACTTGAGACCTTTGTCGTAAAGCGTTCACCTATTGTGTGCTGCTGAATCGTTCACACCTTCTTCTTTCCAATCGTGGGCAAGCTTGGCATTCGAGGCAACCAGATGTTTGAGCTGGGGCCCCACAAATAGGCGATCTTGGCGCTCATTTGAAGTTCTTGGGCGTCCAGGACACTTCTTCACACAAGGGTAACCAATCTTTTTAAAGTCATTAATGGTCGTAAAGATGGTGTTCCTTGATGCAATACCCTTCACAAATATATCCATGCATTTCAGGCCACATTGTTACAAAGCAACAATGGTTACATGCTTTTCTTTGGAAAGGACCATTTCTAGAATTGCAAAGGATTCAAACTTTTATTTTTACAAAAGAATATTAAAAAATAGATTATAATTACAAAACATCATTTATTTATCCCACATTTGTCATCATTTCATCCCTTTTAATCGAATAGCAAAGCTCTAGGGACTGAAACTCACCTCCTACAGGAGTAGGACCTGAGCGCGATTTTAGATTCAGCAAAAGAATGTTGTTTTTCTTTTCATTTTTTTAAAGGGTAACTTTTTATTAAACCTCCAAAATAATTTAAATATTAGGATGATTATTCCTATCACGTAAATTTAAAAAAATAAATGAGTAATATAAAATCAATATTAGTCTCAAAACCTTTGGCCATGAATCTAGTGCCCCTTCACCAAAGGAGACATCTTAATATATATGGCTTCTTTAGTGCCACACTCTTGCCTTGTTGTTACTCCCATATCAAGAAATCTATGGACAACCTCATCAGTGTCACTGGATCTTTATTGTCAAGGGATTCATCTTCTCCTTTCCTGCAGGGGACATTATAATGTGTAACAAAGTCAGAACTGAATTAAATCTATTTCACTTAGCATTACTATATTCAGTGACATTTTGCAAGCAATTGCTAATACATAGGTAAGATTGGTCACAATATACATCAGTATGCATTTTACATACACACAGTATTCAGCTTCAATGCATAGCTTGTCATTTCCTATCCCCATGCTAGGTTGGCTCGAATTTAGTCTTCAGTCCATGAAATGATACTAAGTGTCTGAATGATTAAAATGTCACATTAGTCACTGAGACCATCTGTTGAGAGAGAGGATGTTTTTTTTATTAATGTTCTCCACCATCTCATTCAGTAAGTATAGACTGGCATGTCTGTTGAAGATCGCTGTCTTTGTTCTTTTAGAAGAATGACTGAAAATTTAGAGTCAGAGAATCAGTCTTTGAAAAAAGGACTGATGTGGTCAGCAAATGACAGGGGGATATTATGATTTTCAATAGTGGCTGTCAATTTCACCTATACTCTTCGAGTCAGTGAAATATTTTTTAAAAATGAATGACGCCTTTACATCCAAAGTAGAATATTACTTTATACTTTGAATATTTGTATTAATATGCATCTTACATAGAACTAATCAACTGAGAGTCAAATAGAGCAATTCCACAAGAGGGCAAGTGAAACTGTTTTAGGATTGGTCCAGCATTTTTGTAATATGGGTTTCTCTTTCGACGTGGCTCTGTCCGGCCTAGATGTCGGTACTTTCTTTCAGATATGAAAATACCCACAAAGTCTGTCAAAACTGGGCACATATGCAAAAACAGAAATGAGAAATGGTTCAACTATGAGAGTACTAATTCAATATGATGCAGGGAGTATACATGAGTACAGAGTGTGAAGCGCAAGTCGTAATCTACAGGACGTATATATGTACGTCCTGAAGTATAAAAGTGACTAAGCAGTTTATGTGACCTTTCATAGCAAAGATACATATAAGCCCAAAGAATTATTTGAGTACATCAACCGCCGGAAACGGATGCGACAACGCATAAGCCCAGTTAAGGACGAAGATGGTGGACTACGGGACTGTAATCTTTACATCGTTAACGTCCTTAACGATTAATTTTACTGTATTGAAGGTGAAGAGTGAGGGTGAGTAAAACTAAAATACACACACAGAGTGAGATAACCATAAGCACCTCAGATTAAGTAGCAAGAATTGAGAAATTAATTTCATAGAAATTGCCTGAACCGGAAGGTTACCTGCTGCGCAGATAACCTCGTCAAGGACGAGGTACCTTCATCTCTCCGAGATCTTGAACGTATCGGATGTCGGAGAAGTGCCGATGTACTAGCGGATGTCCCATGTGACTCATCCACAAGAAGAGTGATCGTAGCTGTGCGGTTAATTATAATCGGACTATAAACGTGACCTCTAGTGTAGAAAAAATCGGATAGGTTATTATAATATACAGGATTACGTACCACTTAAAAAGTACTAAATGACTAAAAGACTCTTAGCAAGGGCTCAGCAGAACTCCGCTGTGCCTGTCGAACTTGCTCGAGTTCTTTCATCACATAATCATCAAGTTCGAAAGAAAAACAGTAAACAGAATGTATTAGTCTTCCAAAAGGGGTTCGACAAGAGAACCTACCGTAAGCTGATGGTCTAGGTGCGAACATTGAGACTTGATGGAAAATAGGCGAGTGGAGTGAAAAGTAGTTGTCTCTCAGACGGCTGAGGGTTGTGATTAACGGCTGTGCCTCTGTTTTGTCGTGGGTAACAACGGAGTCCCTCAGGGTTCCGTGTTAGGTCCTCTGCTATCCATCATCTCTATCAGCGATACAACCGAGGGATTATTTAGCCAAGTTTGCAGGAGCATACAAAATTAGGTGGCGAGGAAGCATCAGCCGAAAGTTCCTTTAATATAAAGTGAAAACCAGCAAAAGGTTTCTGACGCAGAAAATTTAAACATAGAGATCTGTACATAAAGTGGCGAAGATGGAGCAAGTAAAAGTGTGTAGAAGATACCGGGTGGCAGCTAAAAATGTCCCCTTTTTATAATGCTGTAATTTGTCAGCCATTAAAGCTTGAAGGTAGGAATAAGTATCATTACAAAGAACAATATTTGAAATTTTATTAGTTAGCTTAGGTAGTCTAGTCTTAGGGTGGATAGTTTATACCAGCCAAGGATAGCCTATCTATGCAAATATTAAACAGTTCTGTTTTAAGATCTCAAAAATTGCACAATTAACTCTTGAACAGCGCAGGTTTGTCGTAGAATTAATGATTCGACCTGGCTTCATAATCAAATCAATTCGTCATTTTCTAGCAAGATGTGGTATACGATTAGACAAAAAAAAAATTCCATACAAATTACGCCAAGTGGAATGTAAACATCACAATTCGTAATTTCAATAAAGGAAATTCCGGTCGTAGGAAAAGTGTGAGGACGGAAAAGAATATTGACAAGATAAGGACTTTAATTGATGCTGATGAAACAAAGTCAGTGAGTGAATTGGCTGCTGCGACACATTTGAAGAGAGAAGTTGTGCGAAAGACAATGTAATCAAATCTCAATTCAAGATAAGCAACGAAGGTTATCATTTTGCCTCGAGGTTAAAGAAATGTGCGATGATAAACAATTAATATTGGATAACGTCATTTTACATACCTGAAAGGTATGCAAAATAAACAGAATTATCAGAAGTGGTCACTAACTAAACTAAATAACCACTTTCTAAAACCTTTTCACTTCCCAAAGTGGCAATAAGATTTATAGGCTCTATTTCTTTGAGGACAATGAAACAGGACACGCTCAGTCAATTAACGCTGCCCGATATCTTGACATGACCAAAAGCATTTTCACCAATAGCAAATATCCTGACGAATGGTTTCAGCAAGATGGCTTTACATCTCCTACTGCATGTGCCACCATGACAGGGTTGAAGGCTCGATTTCCTCAACGACTAATGTCGCATAGGACAAATTTCCCCTTACCAGTCAGGTCGCCTGACTTGTCATCTATAGAATACTTTCTGTGGAGTTTTGTAGAGGAAAGACTATTTCGAGCTGCACCATCTAATATCGCAGAACTGAAGAATGAGTCTCGAGAAATCATTGCATCATTCAATGTCAATATTTTACAGAATGCCATAATAAATTTTGTTAATCGTATCGATAAGTGCAGAGAGTCCGGGAGTGGTCATTTCGAATGTTAAAAACCTATAGCTAAAAAAATTCAAATAGGGTTCTTTGTAATGATACATATTTTTACCTCCAAGCTTTAATGGCTAACAAATTACAGCATTATAAAGAAGGGGACATTTTGGGCAGTTGCCCGCGATATAAGTGGGATGACGAGCAATTTTCTAGATGTCACCAACAGCCACTATTAGGTGATATGAATCAGTTCAAGTGCGGAAACACGGATATTGTACCACCCTTCTTTAACTTGTATCCTTGTCGTGGTCCTCATTCACTATGTACGAGGGGCGGTCAATAAGTTTTGCAATTCGGATATAAGGAAACGAGATATAAGGAAAAGTGTTTTATTATTTTTCAATATAACTACCCTCGACTTCAATGCACTTGTGCCACATGTCCCTGAGGCTTCGAATTTCCGACAACCAGAAATCTCTCGACTGCTGTTCAATCCACTCCTGGACGGCGAGCTGGACATCTTTATCGTCCCCAAACCGGCGTCTACGCAATGCAGCCTTGAGCTGGCGGAATAAAAGGTAGTCGCTAGGGGACAGATTTGGACTGTAGAGAGGATTGTTGAGCTCCTCGAATCCGCACTCGCGCAGGGCAGCTTGTGCAACTCTGGCCTTGTGGACTTTGACGACGTTGAAGTCGATCATGGGGCGTGAGGTTTCTTGAGGTTTCTAGGGACCCAACGGGCAGATTCCTTGGTCATGGCCAAATTGTCGTGGATGATGTTGATAACACTTCCATGTGATATTCCAAGTTCTCGCTCGATTTCTTCGACCTTCACCCGTCGATTTTCGAGGATCATCCTCTCCACCCGCCCATTGTCCTCGTTGGTCACGTCTGACGGGCGTCCTGGACGGGGGTCATTTTCAAGGGACTCACGACCATGGCGGAACTCCCTATTCCAGCGAGCAATGGTTGCATAGGAAGGGGCGGTGTCGTTGTACACTGCAACCATGCGTTCATGGATCTCTTTTGCATTCATGCCTTCCTTGGTCAAAAGTTTGATCACTGCGCGGTGCTCAACCTTCTCCAGTGTTGAAAAATTTGTGACTGACGATCTGCGATCAGCTACTGCTTCTTAAATAGACGAGGCAGGAGCGTGCGGCTGCAGGTCCTGACTTGTGATAACTTGCCCTAACACCCACATAAACAGCCATCCTCCTTCCTCTGTTTTGTCCTACCAATTCACAAAACTTATTGACCGCCCCTCGTACCTTTCTCCATATCATCATCATCATCATCATCACTACCTCTCCCCCTCCCCCCACACACATACCACCATCTCACCCTCCTTTCTCCTAATTACAAATTATAATTGTCAATTACGGATTTCGCGTCCGCCGATCCGTCGTCTAATCCCTGGTTACTGAATTCCTAAATATATATATATATATATATATATATATATATATATATATATATATATATATATATATATATATATATATATATAATGAAAAAACTCACAAAGTGGCACGTGAGGAAAGCAAAAATATGAAAATTATCCCACAAGAAAATGAAAAGATGAATCCAAGCACTTTCGAACTATATTTGCAAGTTCATTTTCAAAGAATAGCATAAAAATGGAGAATAAAACCTTATATAGGGTACAAAGATACAAAGGGAACGCCCATCACATAGTACAGACCAATGAAAAAAAAACACAAAAACAAGACTGAAAAATACCAAGAAAAAGAACAATAGGCAATTAATAACATACATATGTATCCCTAAAACTATATACACACAACAACGCCGTGTATATGAATGGAATATGGTGGGTGAAAAAAACAACAACCCATTTTAAAAGATTATCATTCGAGCGAAAACATTTAGGGATAAGAGTTAATCCACAGGCACAACAAAG
Organism: Ceratothoa steindachneri; assembly: GCA_963969495.1. NCBI lineage: Eukaryota > Metazoa > Arthropoda > Malacostraca > Isopoda > Cymothoidae > Ceratothoa > Ceratothoa steindachneri. Next base: position 212,209,878 of record OZ018317.1, read on the forward strand.
ACACGTGGTGGGGGAGGCAATGCGAATGATATTACACTAATAAAGAGCGACAACAGGCTGTATTATGATGTTATTTCATTTAGTACAAGTTTTTTAAAAACAGGATTGAGTTTAAATAAGACCGGGGAAATGTTTATATTGGGTAAAATGCAAATTAAGGAACACTCGACAATATTTCTTTTTGTGAAATCAGCAGAGTTATAAAAGATTTTTGCTGAATTCCAGTCAATGGGGTGGTTATTTTCATATAAATGTAAAAATCAAGCGCTGTTTATTTCACCTTTTCTAATATTATACTTATGTTGGTAAATTCTAGTAGATGAAGATTTACCAGTTTGCCTGAAGTAAGGGAAATTACAAATTGAACATTCTATAGAATATACTCCACCTCATTTGGACTATTATTGCTGACTAACATTTTATATAAAGTGGATTCATATCTAAAATTTACAGAGATATTAAGTTGCTTAAAAATACGGGTCAGAAAAAAAATGGTTCAAAGTATGGCAAGATAAGACAATTTTTGTAATTGAAAACCGTTGGGTTATCAGTTCTATAAAAATTCTCTTAGCAAAGTTTAATGAAGTATGCAAATATTGACAAGGGTAATAACAAAGTCTTTTACCTATTTCAAAGATATTGGACAATTCCTTATCCAAAAATTCCGGACTATCAAGGCGTAATGCACGCAGAAACATAGAAGTGAATACAGACCGTTTAATTTTAACACTATGATAAGAATGAAAGTGAATATATGAATTGGAGTTAGATGGTTTGCTATAAACAGAGTATTTAAAACCTCACGACGTCCTATGTATCAAAAGGTCAAGAAAAGGAAGTCCAATTTTCCTCAATTTCAAGTGTAAATTTAATAGAAGGGACTAGAGAATTAAGATTATATAGAAAATTGTGAATACCTTTTGAGGAAGGCCAAAGGCATATAATATCATCAATGTAACGGTACCATAGAATAGGAAAACCGAGTATTTGGGACAAAAGTAACGTCTCAAAAAATTCCATATCTAAATTAGAGAGGGTGGGAGTTAGACAACCGCCCATCGGAAGACCGAATTTTTGAAGGTAAAATTTATCATTGTATGAAAATTTACAATTTTTGGCACAAAGAGAAATAAGCCTTAGGAAATCATATAATTTATCGCAAAGGAGAGGAAGAAGATCGTCTAAAGGAACTTTAGTAAACAAAGAACAAACCTCGAAGCTGACAAGAAGGAAATTGTTGGAGTAAGGTATTGTATTAACCTTCTCTATATGTTCACAACTATTTTTAATATGAGATTGGGAGATGGACCCCATAAGTGGGGATAAGTGATTCACAAACCATTTTGATAAGGAATATGAAGCAGAGCATAACGAACTTTTAATGGGGCACATATGATTATGTGCCCCATACAGATATGGAAGAGAAGCGTTGTTAGATTTAAATTTAGTATTTAAATCGGGATTTTTTTAAAAAGGCATCGAATGTTTTTTAGAAAATTCACTATTAGTTGTTAATGTAGGCTCTTTTTGCAGGACATCATAAGTAGACTCATCTTCTAAATAATCCTCTGCGTTTTCACCGTGCTATATCTAATTTTCGAAAATTTCCCTATATACATATTACGAAAGCAGGCAAATCTGGTGACGTTGTTATTATGGACAAAGTGAACTATATTGAAAAAGTGAACTTTATCTACTAGAATTTACCAACATAAGTATAATATTAGAAGAGGTGAAATAAACAGCGCTTTATTTTTACATTTATCCGAAAATAACCACCTCATTGATTGGAATTCTGCAAAATTCCTTTATCATTCTGCTAATTTCACAAAAAGAAATATTATCGAGTGTTCCTTAATTGGCATCTTACCCAATATAAACATTTCCCCTGGCTTATTTAAACTCGACCCTGGCGCCAATGGTTACTCCTAAGACACTGGTATTCTTGGAGGCTTTCTAGCGAGGAAGCCAGCAGGGTATTTAACCTAAGGTCAACCGTTACTCGTCAGAGAGTACCGCCCGCCCTTTCGCGTAGATACAGCCCCTCGTATCGAGTCGAACCTCGGAGTTAGGTCTCGTCGACTAGACAGATTATCGTGAGTTTGGCCACAGTCAATCGGCAAATTCGTGAAACGACTTTTCTTTGGAGAATTGCGCGAACCACTCTTCTCATCCGATCAAGGAAACCTCGGCCCCTCGTCTGAGATTACTCATCCCAATTCGAGAGTGTCTCACCCTGCTTGGAAATTAGTCGTGCTCCAGGTAATTCCGACCCCTCTGTCAAGAGTATAACGCCCCTCGAGCCGCTAGACTAGCTCGCCTCGTAAGAATCGCTCCTCTCACCAAGAGTCAAGCCGTCAAGATAAACCCCTTTTAGACCTTCTTAAGGATAATCCATCCTTTTGTCCTCGCCACCTGATATCCTCCTCCCGACGATTTAATTGGATTTACCAGTACTTACCAACATTTTTCCTGTCTGACCAAATCCCATATTTTGATCCTGGTTAAACTGATAAGTATTTGATTTGTTATTTCATTGGGAGCGACATTATTCATTTGCTTTTGTAGACATTTCCATAATTCGCATTATTAGTGTAATTAAAATTTATTTTCTTTTTAATCTTTCAATAACCTTGAATGAAACCTGGTAATTAAATCTTCCCTTTGGCCAACCATTAATCTCCTCACGCACTCACCTCTTATTAGCCCGGTGCAGCTGGTCTATCTATCTGGCCGCTGGCAACATAAGTAGACTGCATTTTCTGCAGCGAAGGTATCCACTCACGAATACTACGACCAAAGGATTTCTAGGCTTGTTTAATTCTGGGGACAATCTAAGATTTTAAGATCATCTATGATAGCATCAATTTGGTAGAGTATAATGTGGCTCTGAGTAGGAGAACATTCTTTGCAATTTAATGCTTTGTTTGTTCTGCTGCTAATACCTGCCAAGATGATGCTACCATAGATGATCTTAAAGTCTTAGATTGTCCCTAGAATTAAACAAGCCTCAGAATCATTGAATCAATTTATATTAAGTCCTTAGGGACTTAAAATTAAGACCCGTAGCAAGGACGTCTGCGCCTTTCTTCTCCATGTCCCCCAACAACCGAGGCTGAAAAGTGTAGGGTTATATAAGGATGGGATAAGGTTAGTAAAGAAGATAGGTAGAAGGAAGCTGCCGTATTTATGGTTTTATATTTTAAAAAGAGGACTTTAAAGAGGATTCTCTATCAAATAGACAACCAGTGTATTTTGTGAAGCGAATGAGTTGCAGGTGAGAAACCTCTGCGACGGAGAAGAAAACGGGCTGCAAGGTTCCTAACTATTAAAGAGGCTGAGGAGGGGAAACCTGTGATAGAATGTGAAAGAAATTACATTAGTGAAGGCGAGAAGTGACGTCGGCATGCATGGAATCTCAAAGCTGGGTTGGTCAAAGTGAGAAAATATGTAGCAGAAGTTATGGAGAAAGATAAGACAAGACTTACAGAAATTATCAACATGAGTCTTGAGAGATAACATAATTATCAAAAGAGACGCCAATAATTTTAACCGTATCGAAAAGGGGCCATGGAAGAGGCCAAGGTTAACATTTGGAACAGTAGTTTTGCAGCGAGCCACATCCGCACGAGTTGCCACGAGAAATATCGGTTTTTTTTTGGTTAACTTTAGGAAAGTTTTCCATGAGCCATTCTATGTTATGTTAGAAGCGAAGAGTAGGTTTGTAAAAGTCTCAACAAACTAGGTTAAAGAAAAGGAGAGATAGATTTGCATTAATCAGCATATAAATGAAAGGATATATCAAGATGACGCATACGAATGCCAAAGGGAAGAAGATAAAATCAAAACAGAAGCGTGACAACAACCGTCCCTTGAGGAACACTCAAATGCCTCCCCACTAGCTAGTTCAGGGCAGTTACAGTGACACCTAGGAATTCACAAATGTAATGAAGAATAACAGTGTGATTATCATTATTAAATACTGCCAAGAGTTCCCAATGTACCAAAATGGAAAGCTGACCAGCATCGGTGGTACGGCGATACCAATCTGTTACGTGTATGAGAGCTGATTCAGTCCGTGTCCTGCCTTAAAACTAGACTGAAAAATCTCATCAGTGGTGTAATAGGAGAGATGATGAAGAATACCGGATGCCTCCAATTTTTTTAAGGACCTTTGAGAGGACTGGGAGTTGAGTAGTTTGGATATAGTTCCCGCGTTTGGTTTCTTTAGGATAGGGAGGACACCTTCCTGTTTGAAGTCTGATGGTATCATTCCAGAGGAGAGGAAGGTAGTACAAATATTAGTGAGGTAAGGGAAAATAACAGGGTTGAATTGGCCGTAAAGACCCGGAAGGCATGAATTTAGAGGAGAACAGGTCTTTATCGAAGAGAGAAGGAAGTAAGTTTATTCTTCAGGAGACACTTGGGCGAGGTTGGCATAAGGCAGGGGGGTACCCGGTGGCGAGGAATAGAGACAGGGGCTATACCAGAATAGATCTGGACTTCCTTGTAAGATGGGAGAGAGAGGGAAGAGGCGGGGTCTCAAGAGGGGTGAGAGATTATCAAGAAGCTTGAACAGTGTGTGGCTTGTTTTTGTTTTCTGCAAGCACTGCAGAACTCTTAAATACACAAACACAATTCAAACAATTAGTTCAAGATGATTATCGGAAGGGATGACTGCAATTTAAAGATTGGAGAAGAAAACACAATAGTAGATCGATAGGAAAATTCACAGTATGAAAATTAACATTAGGGAAATTTACAGTACGAAATTCTCATTAGGGAAATTCAGAGTAGGAAAATTCACAATTGCAGAATTGAGGAGCTGCAGAAAAGAGGGGCTCAACCCGCAATCTCCACATTTTCAGTTTCCCGTGGAAAACATTGGCTGCAAGCTTCTTCTGCCTCGTCGTCCAAAGGACAGGCAATATTGAACTTTATAGCTTCGCTACATAAGGTATAGCAAAACGTGGTAAGGCGTCATTTTCTCAATGATCGCTTTTTCGCTAGCGCGCAAAAAGGGCTCACAGCTCCTCCACCTCCACCCAATCAGAGAGCTGCTTTTACATGTTTCTATATTTGGGGTGTTTCCTTCCGCGTTACTCTCTTTTTTAATATATATATATATATATATATATATATATATATATATATATATATATATATATATATATATATATATATATATTCAGTAAGAAGGACAAAACGAAGAAGGCGGGTCCAATCTTTAATTCCAACGTTTCGGGTTATTACAAAACCCATCTTCAGGAGCTAAAAACCAATTCTAAATGAGTAATTTAAGCCTAAAACCATAAATAACAGCACAAGTTCAAAGTTACAAACCACAGATCAGAGAAAATCACAAAAATGACGTTGAAAATATAAAATGAACGTTACGTTAATGAACAAACAAAATAGTGAGGTAAAGAACAGCAAAATATTTGTAAAGAGATACTATCAATTAAGGACAAACAAAGTAAACGTAGTATTACAAAATTAAACAATTGAAATGGAAAAATAGAGAATTGGATACAAAATAGAAGGTAAAACTAAAATATTGACACTGAAACATTACCTTACATGGTCGGATCACAATGACGAGTGAAAACAGGAAGGAATTCAAAGAATGAAGACAGCCTGGTTAAGTTATAAACAGAGGAAAGAGTTCGACTGAAAAGTACGTACTGTTCAGTCGCGTTCTTGTTCTCACATAGGAATTAGCCATAGAACCAGTAAAACATTAAGTAACAAAGAGTTTTTTCCATCAGGAAACATGCTATTGATTGTAAAACAGACGTGTCCTTAAATGATTTTTTTGTCTTAAAATTTGCTAAATCTATTTCATCTCTCGGCATTGAAGAATCACTCAGTATTAAATACAACCACCCAAATTTAAATGAGGACTCGTCATCCTTTCCTCAGTTTATAACTTAACCAAGCTCTATTCATTCTTTGAATTCCTTCCATGCGTTGAGCAGTGAGTCAGCCCGGCTGGAAGCACACTTGAGGGTGAAGCCTCACAAATATGGAAATTCAAATTTAAACTATTTTAAATTACTGAAAGAAAAATTAAAAATCTATAAAAAATCACTTCTTTATGCGCTGCTCAAAATGTTACCCACAACCGTAGCCTTCAAAATCTCTGCTCATAGCAATTAAGGAGAGAATCACAAATATTAGAGAGGAATTGACTAAACCAGCTATCTCACTATTTTTAAAAACTGTGCTACAAAATGATGATAAAGATGTCAGGATTATGCCATTCATTAACAACACTCTGCAGCAGAATAGATGACAGGGGGCAAGATGTTAAAGAACAGCTAATTGAAAAGCTGAAATCACGGAAATTTTTAATACAAAATGGATGAATTCACCTTTCGAGAGAGTGAACCTCTGTTATTGGCATATGTAAGGTATATCGTTTAGGAGTTTCATGAAGAGATGTTCTGTGAATCATCCGAAACAACTATTACTGTAGTTCATATTTACAGCAAACACATACATTATGTGGATGCAACTATGTTTTTAAAAGAAACATGAGGAAGAAGAAAACGGGATGCTTAAAATCGATGAAGGATGAAAATCCAAACATGTTGGCTGTGTATTGCGCCATCCACTGAAAAACTTTTATTACCGCAAATATTTCGCCCGTTCTTACCGAGATTCTACAATATGTGATTAGGTGCTAACACCATTAGAGCAATTACCAAATTTTAATGTGTTTTTAAGTAGTTCTGTGAATATGGCTTCACAGGGAAACTGTTTCAAATGGTTCCTTGAATTATTTAATAAGTTTAGTGACCTTTTGAGAGACTAAATTGAAATGAAGTCCCTGTCGACAACATACAGAAAAACATGTCAGTTACCTGACAGATGTTTGAGAAACTAAGCAACTTGAACAGGCATTTCCAAGGAGCAAATGTAAACACAAATATTTTGGATTCATTACTGTTCTCTAATTATGCCAAAGCAATATTTCTGCAAGGAATTTTACTCAATTCTACTGGTTGAATAAATGCGAGATCAATAATACTGCTACCAACATAATTGTTGACCATTTTAAATGTTAATCAAGGACTTCAAGACAGATTTGGTGATTAAAAGGCAATGAATTTTCCCTCCTGGATAACTCAAACATTGCTGGTGCACATTTCTGATGATTCAGTGCAATACCAAGAAGAGTGATTAGAGTTGCAACATGATGAACCAGTGAATACTTACTTCAAAATAAGAGGTATTGCTATGTGGCTATGTGACGACGTTGATAGGAAATGCCCTAACGCTGCTGCATTAGCAAGTGAACGTTTGATTAATTTTTCTTCGACTTATTTGGATGAATGTGGCTTCAGTGCTGTTGACGATTTGCTCCGAGCCAAAAGCCGACTTAAAATAACAAAACGTGATGATTTAGGGCTGAAGCTAACAAAATCGTCCCCTCGATTCAAAGACAGCTGCCGTGAACGCCAGGCACAAGTGATTCAATTATTCTTTTGTGGTCAATAAATATGTTAGATTCTTTTGTACCCAATAATTAAGATTACCAGATTAAAAATAGTTAACATCATTTTTTTACTTCTTTCAACCACCGTTGGGGGATACATTTTCCTAAAAAATTATTGGGCTTGGGGAGAAAATACAGGAAAACAATACAGTTTGGAAGTGAGGCGAAGCTACGGCTAGAAAATACTACTACTGCGAGTTGGGAGGTTTCGCGTCCGCACCAAAAATGAACCCTACACATACAGACATACATACACATAGTTTGGATGCTGTCCGCTTCTGGTGAACACCTGTACTTATGTCACACTCTGGAAGACCTCGGTACTGGGCGCTCGCTTATATTCCCCCATAAAATCCATGCTGCCTCTGGCAAGATGCCGCCTCGGGCGGCTGCCCATATTCTCCATACCTAAATCCGCCACTAAATATACCAAGGATTAGCTGCAATGACAGAGCATCGGGCATGACGTAGATACGCTACTCGTTACGGCCAAACATACCCAATGCATTGTTAAGTTGACTAATAATTGTTATATTAACCGTATCCCATGGCAGTGTGTATTGCAGTTTGACTGGAAGTTATAAAAGAAACTAATTTCCAAGGTGCGATTTTGTCAAATAACAACAATGTCCTCTAATAGAAAAATTTGTCTAGCTAAGGAAAGACTAGGATGAAACAATTAATGAAAGGATAGAATATACAGTCATAGCTAAAATCTTTTAGACTAATATATATATATATATATATATATATATATATATATATATATATATATATATATATATATATATATATATAATATTGAGGATAAATCGCAGAGCCACCAGAAATGGATGCAACATCTTTTAATTTCCTACAACGTTTCGAGAACTCCAAGTTTTCATCTTCAGGCTAGAATAAGTTTACTAAAGTTAATACATTTGAAGAAACCATGAAAAGGACAACAAGGCATTGGATTATTTTAAAAGGTGACCAATTATAAAATATCACTAAAATTTATTATAAGTTAAAATTTTAAATATGACTTGGCAATAGTTAAATTTGCTTTAAAACTGACTCCAAAAAGTAGTTTATGAATTTAAAGTTTATTTCAGAAATTAATTAAAAACTATAAGAGAAATTGACCTGGCAATAGCTAAAGATAATAAATTTAAACTTTGTTTTTAATTTTGTAAACACTGTAAGAGTTAAAAACATTTAATATAAAAACGGTTAATTTTGGTACTTACTGAAGTGGATCCATCCTAGAGAGTGAATGATGGGTTTAACAAGGGGCTAGTATTTATAGGTTACAGGGACGCTTGGGAGAGAGGAACATCAATTAACCAAACAGTAGCTAAAAAACCAAACCAACTAACAAACTGCAGTTAAAATTAGTTAATTAATATAGATATTGCAATTAAATCTTCATTGAGTGTAGGTTTTTAGTGTTTGATATATAAAGATTCGATGGTTCTTAGCCAATGTTGGTTGTTGTTAAAGGCTAATACTTGAAAATTATCAATAGAAATGTCAGTTTTGCAGCTTATGGTGTGTTCCCTGATAGAAAACTTCTCCTTTTTATTTAATATTTTGTTTGTGCGCCAACTAATCTCCATATGAGCAGAGAACCTAGCTCCAAGAGACCTGACAGTGCTGCCAATGTAAGAGGCTCCAGTACAAATGGGACATTTAAATAAATAAACAGCATCAGTGCGGAACTCCAAAGATATAGGATCTTTACTGCTAAAAAAACTTCCTATCGATAATTTGTTTAGAAAAACTATTTGGAGGCTGATTTGGGGAAAATATCTTTTAAAAATGAATAGCATTTTTCTGTTAAAATTATCGTTTACTCTTTATCAACATAATATAACCGAAGGATTTGCCAATTTGAAGACGCATTTGTCTCTTTTAGACATTCTCCTCATAAGGTTTTTTTGCATAAAACCAAAATATCTCACCAAAATGTATGTATACAAAGACACACCAGAAAGTTGTCAAATTTGGGATTGTCCTTCCCGACCTTTATGGATCTGGAAAAAGTGGTTATCAACTTGTCACGTACTGCTTTAAGCTTTCCTGAAAAATTTCTACTTACTTTAGGACTTGAATCTAAACTCCCTTTTTACAAAATAGCTAAACCTAAATTCATGCTGTATTTTGAAAATATGGCACGCAACGTTAAGGATCTACCTATAAAAGGAAACTTTACTAACCTTTGTTCTGTGTTATCTTCTCTCTCGAGCGAATTTTATTCTAAAATACATTCATCTAGAACTTCGAATTTCATAATTAACCCTAAAGACAGAAAAATATTAAGGACACTTGAGGGCAAAAAGGATATAATAGTTCCTACCCCTGATAAGGGAAAGGGTGTATAATGATCCTTAATAGGAAGGACTGTGTACAAAAAGCCCATAGTATATTGAATGAGAGAATGAAATTTCAACCTACAAATGATTTTCCCCAAACTATTCTTCTACGATTCGAAGATAAAGTTAAGCAGGCATCAATTATTCCTAAAGATACCTATAATAAATTATTCGTATCTTCCAGTTATTTAGCATCCATCTATTTTCTACGTAAAATACACAAAGAAGGAGCCCCTTCGAGACCCATACTTGCCTCTTATTCTTTACCATCATACAAACTGGCCAAATATCTAATTAAACTCCTTTCATCTTTATCTAAAACTCAGTTCTCCATATAAAACTCCTATAAGTTTAAAGAACAATTACTCAGCAAAGTTAACGATGGATATATAGTGAGTTATGATGTTGAATCTTTATTTACTAACATTTCCCTCTACTATACAATCAATTTAATATTAAATAAGGTATTCCATTACCAAAATACTTTTCATGGATTTTCACGAAGCCAATTAAAAAAGACGCTGGAATTAAGTCTTTCTGAATCTTGATTCACCTTTAATAATAAAGTTTACTGCCAGATTGGTGGTGTTGCAATGGGTTCTCCAATGGGACCACTTGCAGCTGACTTTTTATGACACATCTCGAAGATGAAATGTTTTCTACTAATTTAGATTACAAACCCTCCTTCTACCCCCGTTTTGTTGATGATTCCTTTGCAATTTTCAATAATCCTGCACATAGCCAACTTTTCTTGAAGTTTTGAACACTTTACACCTTAACATTAAATTCACCATGGAAGTAGAGTCAAATGATAAGATGCCCTTTCTTGATCTTTTAGTCACCCGAGATAATGACCAGCGAAAAATTCAAACAACTATTTACCGAAATAGAACTTTCACGGGGCTAGGCTTAAACTACTTTAGTTTTTGTGATTTTAGATACAAAATATCCACAGTAAAAACTTTAGTACATAGAAGTTTCTCGCTAACATCTACCTACCAATCAATCCATAATGAATTTATTTTCCTTAGTAAATATTTCCTAAAAAATTTATTTCCTTCTGACCTATATGATAGAGTTTTTAAAAAGCTACTTGATAATCTCATTGACCCCCCTCAACCCTGCATAGAAGTTCTTAAAATGCCAATATATTTACTAATTTCAGAGATGGGTTTTTTAAACGATACTTTAAAAAAAAATCCTATTCATTTTTAAAAGATATTTTCCCCAAATCAACCCCCAAATAGTTTTTCTAAACAAATTATCGATAGGAAGATTTTTTATAAAGTAAAGATCCTATATCTTTAGAGTTCCGCAGTGATGCTGTTTATTTATTTAAATGTCCCAGTTGTACTGGAGCCTCTTACATTGGCACCACTGTCAGGTCTCTTGGAGCTAGGTTCTCTGCTCATATGGAGATTAGTTGGCGCACAAGCAAAATATTAAATAAAAAGGAGAAGTCTTCTATTAGGGAACACACCATAAGCTGTAAAACTGACATTTCTATTGATAATTTTCAAGTATTAGCCTTTAACAACAACCAAAATTGGCTAAGAACCATCGAATCTTTATATATCAAACACTAAAAACCTACACTCAATGAAGGTTTAAGTGCAATATCTATATTAATAAACTAATTTTAACTGCAGTTTGTTAGTTGGTTTGGTTTTTTAGCTACTGTTTGGTTAATTGATGTTCCTCTCTCCCAAGCGTCCCTGTAGCCTATAAATATAGCCCCTTGTTAAACCCATCATTCACTCTCTAGGATGGATCCACTTTAGTAAGTACCAAAATTAACCGTTTTTGTATTAACTGTTTTTAGCCCTTACAGTGTTTACAAAATTAAAAACAAAGTTTAAATTTATTATCTTTAGCTATTGCCAGGTCAATTTCTCTTATAGTTTTTAATTAATTTCTGAAATAAACTTTAAATTCATAAACTACTTTTTGGAGTCAGTTTTAAAGTAAATTTAACTATTGCCAAGTCATATTTAAAATTTTAACTTATAATAAATTTTAGTGATATTTTATAATTGGTCACCTTTTAAAATAATCCAATGCCTTGTTGGCCTTTACATGGTTTCTTCAAATGTATTAACTTCAGTAAACTTATTTTAGTCTGAAGATAAAAACTTGGAGTTCTCGAAACGTTGTAGGAAATTAAAAGATGCTGCATCCATTTCTGGTGGCTCTGCGATTTATCCTCAAAATTAAATTAAATTACAGCAGGTTAATTAAAGTCAGCATTTCATAAATAAGGAAAAAAAACAGTGGATTCCTTCACTGTGTGGCGTACCGTAAATTGCAAGCAAGCGGTTTAAAAGCTTCGCTTAAATGAGTCTTTATTGAGACTCTGGGTGGCACAGTGAATTCGATGCTCACCAATAGGGGTCCAACAAGGCAGGAGGCTGTTCGCAACTCGCATACGCTATTTTCCTTCTTTACTTTATCTTCGACCGTTTCCATACACTCGCTATTACAATGGTGCCCAGACCCGGAAAACGTTTCCAAACGGCATTTCTCGTCTTCATTCTTCATAATACACTTCCTCTCTAGGAGGGGACTGTGTAGCATGGCGATAAGTGCCAGCAAGCGTATTAAAAGCTTTCTAAAATGTCTTTTTTTTTAGTTTCAGGATGACGCAGGAGGCTGTTCGCCACTCGTCTAAGCTACTTTAATTTTTTATCTTTTCTCCGCCCCTTTTCCTACACTTCTTTATCTAGCTAAATCCAAAATTGCGCTCTGGTTCGGTTCCTGTAGGAGGTAAATTACAGTCCCTGGAGCTTTGCTATTCGATCTGAAAGGTAAAATTTTGACAAATGGGTTAAATTAATAATGTGTAATTATAATCTATTCTGTAATAGTTTTTTTTTTCAATAAATGTTTGGATCTTTGTAATTCCATAAATGGTTCTTTCCAAAGAAAAGCGTGCAACAATTGTTGGTCTGCACCAAAGTGACCTGAAATACAAGGAGATAGTTGCTAAGGTTATTGCATGAAGAATCACTATCTTTAAGATCATTAATGACTTTAAAAAGACTGGTCACACTCCTGTGAAGAGGTCTTCTGGACGTCCAAGAGTTTTAAACGAACGTTAAGATCCCCTCCTGGTGAGGTGCAAGCTCAATGATCGGGTCGCTTCCAGTGTCAAGCTTGCTCACGATTAGAAAGAGGCTGGTGTAAATACTTCAGTGTGCACAGTGAGGTCAAGAAGGCCTGCGAAGTATCCTCATCTCATCATGAAGAGTCTTCCGGTTAGGCATCACTTGTGTAAGAAATATAAAGAATGGACTATTGAAGACTGAGTCAAAGTAATATTCTCCGTTGGAGGTCACCTCTCCTTGTTTGGAGCTTCTGGAAGATCAGTCGTTATGAGGAGAAAGGTGGAACCCTTTCACGAGTCCTGTGTCGTGCCCACGGTGAAACATCTGGAAACTCTCCATGTCTGGGGTTGCTACTCATCTAAGGAAACTGGAGCACGGACATTTTTTTTCTCAAGAACACTGCCATGAACTTAAAATGGTACCAAAACATGTTTTATCAGCAACTTTTATCAATAGTTCAGGACCAAGTTTGAGAATGGTAGCTGTATTTTCATCACGATGGCGCACCTTGTCACAAAGCAAAAGCAATAGCAAAGTTCTTGGTGAAAATAACATCGAAGTTTTGGGACTTTGGCCTGTGAATTTGCCACATTTGTACCTAATTCATGGGTGATAATCAAACTGGCGGGTGATAAACAGAAGCCATATAATTGTGAGCAGTTCGAGTGCTTATTGAACAAAAATGGAACAATTTAAGTCAAGATTTCATCACAAATTTGTTCACCAGCATAACTAAATGAATTGAAGCAGTCTTTTAGAACAAACGACATCATTCTAAATATTGATTGTGCGCATCAATTGGATGTATTTATTATTAAAATGGGTTTGAGTTCTATTTTTTTATATTTCACCTTCAAATTATGCTACAAAAATACTAAAACAAAATGCAACTTTTGATTAGTTCTATTAATTTTCTTGTAAGAAAAAATATAGGGGTCTCAAAACATTTGGCCATGACTATAGAATTCAACAAACTCATGAAAAACATATCAAGTAGAACATAAATCTTATAGTTCAAATTTACTGAAAGAAAACAATGAGAAAAACAAATTACTAAAACAAACGAAACAAAAGCTAACAATTAGCAGACATCGAATGACAACAATAAGAAGGAACAATGAAACAAATCAGAAAGAAAGAAAAGATAATTCGAATAGATGGATAAATCTAGCATGAATCAAATGATAGTACTTTCTATCATAGTTCACATGATGGCCTCTCAATAACTTAGGAGTAAGTCCGACCAGTAAAGATAAATGAAATTTTCACGCACTTAAGAGCATAAAAATAGCAAAACACTCGGGCGAGAGGGAGATGAGGTTATAATCGTTTAAATAAATGCTGAAAGTGAAGGTTTTACTGATCTACTAGTAATTCTTTTATACAAAATGTTCAAAGGAAAGTAAGAATCTAATGGCATGGTCCAATGCTTTCACTCTACTTCTTTGTGAAGAAGCGACTGTGAAGACTTAAAGAACGGGAGTGTGTTAGGATGTGCAGATAACTGGAATAACTCGCAAAATGTGGGTTGGCTATGTGAAGGGTTTTTTTTAAGAGAGGGAAGTCTGACCAAAGAGTATGTGGATGATATTGTATATGTTATTTGATCATGGATTTGGTTTGTATGGGAATGTATCTGGGAGCTTTCTCTGTCAGGAATAAACCTTGACTGGGTGATAGGCTACAGTACATAGAAACCCATCACTCTGAGCTGTCACTTTGGCAAGGAAAAAGGATGGGTGACTTTGTGCTTGATAGGGCAGAAAGGTTTTGGAAAAGGTAAGTTTTTTTTCTAGTGGCATTAATGTACGTCGTATTTACTCTAGGTAAAAACAGTTTATGATGATGTCAAAGAGTATGCAATCGATTTCATTATTGCTCCATGATGTCTCATCCATGGCTTTCTACCTCTTAATCTTTTGAAGAAATCTAATCGTGTTAATATTCGCCTCCTTCCACAAATAATCCGCTTACGTTTATTTCCTCGTCTGCTCTAAATTTACCGATTAATTATCGTGTCTTTGCCATGAAGCTAAGCATGGATTCCAACAACCCTGCAAGCTACCACCCACTCTCTCAACTCCTTTTCCATTTGAAAGTCCTTGAAATGCTTGTTACACCTTGAATTCTAGATCACGTGTCTCCTTCAACATTGAAGAAATCTCAAATTTGGCTTCAATGGTGGACACAACACTAAATCAGCTCTCCAAAATGTAGCTGACTTACTTTCTGGAACGGCTTATGCTTGTCGATCTTTCGAGCAGCATTCGATATTGACGATCACTCTCTTCTTGTTCATCGTCCCTGTTAATTTTTTTAGGTGCGTCTCTCTTGAAGTGAGATTGATTTCTTTTGCTCGCAACAATCATTTCATATTGAAAGTTATATATCTAAGCCGGTTAAGGTGCGCTTTGGTGTTCCACAAGATAGCTTCTTGGTGCGGTTCTCATTCGTATTGATCTTCTCCTTTTTATCCTTCTTATGCAAGGACTCGTTTGTCATGCCATTTCTATGCTGATGACAAGCAAATCCCTCTTTATCCCAAGCCCCGTTTGCTGAGACTTAGAAATCTTCTCCATGCATACATCATTACTGAATGGACAGAGGGTAATTTTCTGACATCTATGGTGTGACACTGGTGGGTACTCCGTGAGATGCGACTCACTGCAAACCTATTAATAATTTTATTAAATGTGGTGGCTCTCCTATTCTCTTTTTGGACACTTGTAAAAATCTGAACCTCACTTTTGAAAGTCTTTTATATATCCAAGTTGCATTGGCAGACCTAGGGGGGGAGGGGAGCGGTCCTCCACGGGCGACGCGTTTAAAGGAGAATGTCATTCCTTTTTTTAATGAAATCAAGGCAAGTACGCGTTAGTAAAATATCGTTCAGTATTTTCTTTGTTTTATTTTTCCAGACAAATATGATTACATTATTAGTATAGACGAAAGGAAAAGAAACTATACGAAACTGTGTGAAAAATATATATAATGTTTATCATAATTAAAAATTTTTTTGTCTATTTTTAGATGCAAATGTGAGAGTTTGGTCTATTTAGAACCCACCAAATACCACGACCGTCCAGGACGACATAAAGGCTATGTACAACCCTGCAGAGCCCAAATTCTCTACCTGGTTTCTCCCTTACCTTAGTGACATCCGTTCCCACTTTGATCACAATCTTGTGGGGTTGTGTATTTTGCCATTCAGAACGCTATGACCCTTGTGATCTAAATACTCGAACGCCGTACTTTTCACACATTTTCCCTCCTCCTAACACTACCACTTTCTGTACAAATCACTACAACTTTCCAAGTGAACCGATCAGTGGTTCAAAATCATCAGAGATATTGAATCTCGGGCATTAACTCCACTCTCCGCCATCTGTGGGTCTCATTCTCTTCTACAGGGTGTCCCAAAGGTCACCATACCTAAAAAAAAACTTGAGAGCCTCTCACTAGCCTGTAATTAATCTTTACAGGTAAAAGTTAGGTGGTCAGGGATAGAAGACATAAGGACTAAGCCCCCCCCCCTCCTCCCAGAAAACTGTTGTTTCTCTCGTTTAAAATGTGAATATTTTAAAATGAATTTTACTATATATTCTATATATTTGATCTTTCACCCATTCACTGATCATCTTTCACTCCTCATTCATCCATCAAAACATTATTCTCTAAATCTTAAAATAACTTTTTTACCATTTTTTTCAAATCAAATATCTTGCATACATTCATCAGTCATAATTCATCTATTCAGCCTCATTCACTCAGTCACCCCTTACCATCTCCCATACATTCACTCATTCATCCATAGCTTTGTACTACATCTGCAAATACTTATTGTTTTAAATTTTATTATTTTTTTTTAAAACAATTATTGAATCATAATTTAAAATTTTCAACCATTTTAGATCTTCATCCATCCATCACTCATTCACAGCCCATAATAACTCCACAAACCACATAAAAAGGTTTAAGCTGGTAGCAAAACCTAGTAGTTGCGCCACTCAAAACCAATCAACCAACCAACAACCAACCAACCAACAACCAAACAACCAACCAACCAACAACCAACCAACCAACCACCAACCAACCAACATCAACCAACCATTTCTTGTTTAAACTATTAGCTATGTTACGCGAATTTGGGGTACCCTGTATTAAATTATATTAATTGAATCTTTAATATATACGGAATAATGTTATAATTAATTAAAACAGACAATTTCAATGTAATTAAATAATAAAAATGTAAATTTGACGCGTCCCACTTAATTCCTGACGACTCCAGGCTCGTTTCAATTAAGGCCTAAACTAATTCGTCTCAAAGCCATGGAATTAAGCACATCAGACTTAAATCTGGAGCAATGACACTGAGCATGTCCATCAGCTGTCACGCTAGTACACCTGTTTTTATGGAGTCATGAGAGCAGATGCCGTAACCGCACCCTTCACATCGTTAGGGGCCAAAGTAGTCCCCCTTTTTGAGTATTCACTATTCTGGTTCTCAACCTTATATATATTTACTTCTCCTAACTTCACCACATATTTTATTTTTAAAATATCTGGCAAAGATTCTAAATTAGTTTAAAATAAAGATGTATTGGGAGCTCATATCAACTTTTGGGAAGCTAAAACGGATAGATGCGGTATGGAAGAGAGGAAGTAGTAAGGTAATGAGGGAATAGATCTCACATTCGCTAGAATCTCTGACTTGCTGGAAAGTACACCACCCCGCCACTACCTGTCCTGGAATACTACTATTCACCCCCGTGTGGCCCACCCCATGCTACACGCCAGAAACTAAAGAAGGATTTCCAGCCTCCCTCGTTGAAGACAATTCAAAACTACTCGTTATTACACTGATACCTGTAGAGCTCTTGCTAGCCGAGTGGATACGGCGTTGGCCCGCTAGCGTCTCGGTAACGGGTTCGATCCCGGAAAAGCGGATACAAACGTCAGCGTACGAAGAGATCTGGCTTCCAATTGGTGGACTCGCTGTGCTCACCCCTGTATTCGAGTGGGTAGATCTTACACTTCTCGCCACACACGTAGCAATTACAACACTGCTTTCTTTTCTCTCCCGTCTTCGCAGCACAACACACACACACTCTCTTTTCCGAGGAATCCCTCCGATGAGTATCTACTTCCACAGGGCGACGAAGGTTCCACCTGAAGAACGCTGTTTGGTATCAAAACACAATACTTCTGGCACCTCTCCCCAAAGAGGACCGGTCCCTGGTGCTCACTAACAGTTGTCATACTGACCTTTATGTCTTTCATTTCCGGTCGAGATCTGCCTGGATAAAGGCAGGTTGGTGAATCGTTACTACTACTACACTATTACCTGTCGTCTACTGTAGTAACTTCCTCTCACTTGGCAGCTCTAGTTAATTGTGATTACCTCATATGAAATTCAATTGCTAAAAATATAATTGTGTTTTTATTTTTGCACAAAAGTTGCATTGTAACAACCTATGTAGTTACTCGTATATATATATATATATATATATATATATATATATATATATATATATATATATATATATATATATATATATATATATATATATTGATGAGTGTCTTTGAATTATTTTGACGATCCAAACAAATCTTAAACAACAGCTACTCCAATAGAGAATTTGACAAATTTCAGAAGAAAATTCTGAACTCAAAGTTTGAGGTACAGAAGGAAAAAAATAATATCACTCTACTATAAGAAACAAATGACGGATACCTACAAAACAGACGAACGAAACCTAAAAAACATAAAAAGTAACAATATCCAAAAAAAGGCAATAATCTATCTCTACGAATATATTATACAAAACAAAAAGTCAGCAACCTATTAATGAGAAACAACCTCCTTAAAATGTGCTAGACAAATTTGAATGCCCCCATGAGGATTACAAGCCTCATACAAGCAACCAATATATAGGTATGACCACCACTGCCCTCAGCTGACGCCTAAAAATGCACTTGCAAGAAAGAGGAATCCAAACACACTACAATGAACAAATTACAATAAAGATCCTTATTGAATACACTACAATCCTCAGAAAAAAACAGGCTTTTCGCCGCCTAAAGATTCTGGAGGCTTTTCTCATCACAGAGATGCGCCCAAACTGAACACACAGCGAATCAGCTCGGAGCGAGTATTGCACCTTTTCTGCTAAGAGAAAAGTGGACCATACTTTGACTCCAACCTATAAAAGGCACCAAAGAGCGAAGACGAAATTCATTGACTGCTCTCATCGTTGGATACCTGCCCCTGTATAGGAAAGGAGGAAAACTTGACAGTAAGCCCTGCTTCTGTTAGCCAGAGGATTTACCACTACGGATAGTGAGTAAAGAAGTCTTTTTACTCCAAAGCCCCACAACTGAGTCCAAAGAAGATCTAAATTACGCGTGCCCGCGAGCCTACGTCCCGGGCAACCAGCGCAAGCTTTGGAACTCTTTCTTTTTTCTCAACACAGCAGCACATCCCGAGCTCAGATAACTTTTCTGCCAATTAAGGTCTGTAGAAGCCGCCTGTCTCTGGCGTGTCCGAACCCCGGAAGGAAGCCTGGCAGGGGGCGCGAAGAAGGGGACCCAAATCTTAGGGGGAGTAGTCAGGACAGGTAGGTGGACCCTGTAAGACAAGATCATAGATAGGGTAGATAAAGGAGAACTCGAGAATATTAATAGGTCAACGCCCCACGACAAGGGCCTTTTAGGTTCGCAACTTGAACGGCTGCCTTTGGGCCCTCATAGACGACCCCAATGGCGATAAACGCATTCCCCTTAAGGTGAAAAAGCGCTGTCAGAAACGGGCGAGGGAGAAAGCATTCGCAGTCGCCTTCTCGAAACTTGGGATTGCTCTTTGCCAAGTGAAGGAACAAACGTATGGCTACCTAGCCATATGCGACACGAACATAGATAGTATTCTGAGCTCGAAATCAAAAAATGAACTTGAAAAGATCGGCCTCGTTCCTAAGGTCTGCCCTCAAGTTGACCCTTACGGTGGCTCACACTCTGCCAAAGAAATACAACATGGAATAGAGTCCAAGAAAAATTGGGCTAAGATAAACGAAGTGTATAAATTCAAGAATCAGGAAGGAAAGGAATACCTTCATGTATTCAAAGTGACATTTCAAACAACTGAAATGGCAAACAAAGCTAAGGAAAATAGAATGTTAATGTTTAACTGCAAAGTATCAGCGTCTTGCATTGAACATGAGGTATTTATCACACTTCAAGTGTGCTTTTCGTGTTATGCCCTGGAGAAGCACTCCACAAAAGAATGCTCGTTCGAAGGTAAGGTTTGCTCTGAATGCGCCGGCACAGATCATACGTGGAAAGAGTGTAAAAACCCGCAGAAGAAATCTATAAATTGCAGCAACCCGCATCAAACCCTAGCCATGGCCTGTCCGCTTAAAAAGACCATAATAGCTGAAAAGAAGAAACAGATAATAGAGGATAGGAACAAAAAAGCTAAGACGACGTACGCAGAGGCGGCAAAAGCAGACAACCAGAAAAAGACATTGCTCAACATAAACCCGGAAATGCGATTTGGTGATGTGAATCCTTCATGCACACTTTGCGAACATTATTAAACTAGGAAGCTATGCAACGGAAATGAATAAAATGCTAGTTCACAATGGACTCATACCGATGTGGTTCCCGGACAATCATCCATCGGGGGAGCTGTTCCAGCCCCAAATCAAAGCTATGAAGGGAACCGTAACAAGATCCATCTCCTTGTCTAGAGACCACCGCCTAAATAAACCAAGAACGTCGGTACCTAATAACTCACAAACAGAGACACGCCCCACGACCAGAGATGGGGCCACCATTACAGCCATGCAAATGGGAATTAAGGAAGAAACCGAGCCAATGGATAGTGCCGTTTCCCCCCAAACCTATAAAACAACAGGATAACTAGGTGTAAGTATTTACGGTTCACTATCTGTACTAATACCGAAGATTTGAAAATCAACTGACATCATATCAGGAATCATTAAGTGGAAATTCAAATACGACTACGAAACCGAAATAAACGAAGTTGACTTGCTAGCGGCTCTTAAACAAGGTTTAATTGGGATCTTACAGGATTCTTGCTTTCACATGAAATATTTAAAAAGAAGAGAAGCGGGAAGATAAGATCCCCAGCCAGAGAAAGCGGATCGAAACCGAAACAGTTGCATAAGAACTACTCATGGATAATCAAATAAGATATATTAGAAACTTAAAAATATTATCCCTCAATGTTAATGGTTTGACAAATAAGAAAAGGATTTACAGCGAAATCATAAGGATCCTGGACCCAGATATCATCCTCGTTTCTGAACACAGCGTTGACATGAAGACATATTACAATAAAATCTACAATTACGAAGTAATAATGGCAAACCACTCTAACGAAAGATTTGATGGTGTTTCAATTGCAATCAGGAGAGGCGTAAGATTCCAAGAAATTCAAGGACTAGATGAGTCTTACCTGGCGATAAAAATCACGATGACCTATGATGACGTTGTGGTCGCCATCGGTTATCAGCCTCCAAGACGCTCATATTTGCCAATTCCTAGTTTTATCCGTTTATTCCGTAGAAACGCCTCTACAATCTTAATCGGATACCTCAATGCCCGCTGCAGGGAGGTGGGCTACACGACGGCGTTCAATGGAGCGGGAAACTCACTGAGCCTCCTAATTAATAGGAACATAGTGCAGAGGGAAGGACCAGGTTTCGCCATCTAATTAACCGAAAGGTCCTCGATCACGCTTGATATTATACTAACTAACGCAAATTTCGCTCTTAATCAGGTGACAGTACCAGGCCCTTACATACTATCCGAACATATCGGCCTGGTGACAACGCTATCAACCTCACCGATACAGGTCAAAATAGCCAAACGAAGGTGCTTAAACAGAGGTAATTGGGACGCATATAAAGAATATCTCAGCACCATACTAGAAAATCGACTGGAAGGAGCCTCGCTTGAGGAGATCGATCAATATTTTTGCAATACAGTAGAGAAAAGTAAAGAGGCTGACCGTCTAGCTATCCCATGGACGAAGTACAAAACTCTCCCGGCCCCAAGGTGAGATAGAGATATCACCGAGAGAATGGACCGCATGGAAGTCCTTATGACGATATTAACTTGTATAGAAACACATCCCAACTTTATAGACAGCTGCGCGAATTGAAATACACCATCAAGCTTCTCATTATGTAAAAGACTAAGCAGGCTTGGGACAACATAATTGGCAATATGTACACAGATGGTGACCCGAATACAATTTTGAATCAACATCGAGAGATTGAGAGGAACCCCTCCAAGGGTTAAAATAAGTTTATTAGTCAACGGAGATGAAATTACCAGAGATAGAGATGTAGAGATCCATTTCAGAAATTACTGGATAAATAGATTTCGTATAAGCGAAGCGGAAAATGCAGATTTCGACCGGGATTACGAGAAGGAAGTAGAAACAAGGTTGAGAGAACTGGGTGATAAGCTCATTCCTCACCAACTGGTTAACATAACACGCCGTGCTCGTGAGTAACGAAGGCCATTCACTCACGAAGAGTACGAAGCTGTACTGAAAAGCTTTAAACAGAAAGAACCTGGAATGATTGGAATAACGAAAAAGCATATTATAAACGCACCCCCAAATGTTAATCAAGCTATTTTAAATACTTTCACTGCATGCATAAATGTTGGCCACTTCCCCGAGTTATTAAAAATAGCCAAAATGATATATTTGGTAAAACAAGAATAAGTTCATTAGCAAGTTATCCAAAGATAACCCAACTGCTTTATTTAAGAAAACAAAGGCTTGAACGCTAAAGCGTTTTAAGACAAAATATATCATAAAGAATCCTAACTACTGAATTTGCCAGACGGCCTGACACATATTTCTCTCTCTCTTAACTATACATAATTCTATCTAGTTTTCTTTTAACTATCCCCACACCAATTTCTCTCTTTAAATATCACATTCACAATCGCGAAATTCATTCTTTGCTGCTAACCAAACAATTACTTCACCCTAAAGGAGGCAACGAGAATAGAACCTTTCCATCAATGCCGCCTAAACAACAACCGAGACTTCCACCTGAAAAGGCTGGAGGAAAGGCGAAAGCTCACGCCCAAAATTTGTAAACAATTTGAATATTTTAAATAAGACCAAATAAAATGGATCTTCCTCGGTTGATTTTTAATCTTCAGACTCCTAAAAAAACAACATTCGATAGTTAGAATGCACCAAAATAAAATTGGTAAAGTTGAAATACAACATGGTCTTCAACAATATATATATATATATATATATATATATATATATATATATATATATATATATATATATATATATATATATATATATATATATATATATATATATATATATATATATATATATATATATGTTAATGATGAAAATTAATTCAATATCGCAAGAAAAGATGAGGAATTAAACCACATTCTCCGAAGACAATTTAATTCAGAACAGTTTCGATGTATCTCACACCCTTTTTCAACTGACACTGGGCAGAAAATATGAGAAAAGCATAACACAAGATCCCCTCTTTTTTCCCCCAATCCCCTACTTGTGGCTAATCTGGGGAGGGGGGGTTAAGCCTAAACATATTAAAGGGCTGACATTTTACTATTTTGTTTATTTGCTTTCTTATTACAGGATTAAAAGAAAATTGACCCTCAAATAGATTTAAATTAGGAACTGACGATATCAAGCTCGATTCTACGATTCTTCTCTTAACATAGTTAGCCGATTTAAATACCATTTTACTTCCATTGAAATCGATCGTATGATTCTTGTCTCTAACATGGCAAAATATTCCACTGCTTTCGCTGCCCACTCTAATATCTCTTTTGTGTTCGTACAATCTCTTGTCTAGATTTCTCCCCGTTTTCCCTATATAAACTTTATGGCAATCGTTGCATGGTACTGCATATACTTCTATGTTATGATGTTCTTTGGGTTTCCTGGCCATCATCAATTGGTTTAAGGAATTATTATATTTAAAGGCTAGATTATTATCCGCTTTTCCAAATATGTCCTTTAAACTATTTAATTTATTATTAAATGGCAATGTTATACATTTGTTGAAGTCCTTAGTGCGGGAAGGCTTATTACCATAGAATGTTTTCCTAGCTGCAAAATGGGCAGACGATATGAACCAATCGGGGTAATACAAATTAGAAAAAATGGTCCTGATAATGACAATTTCTTTATCTAAATAGGAAGGATGACATATTTTGTATGCTCTAAGGAAAAGGTTAGAAATTACCGATTTTTTAACGGTATTATCGTGAAACGAAAAATAATGTATATAGGCATTCGAGTGGGTTGGTTTCCTATACACGTCAAGTTTTAATTCATGGTGATCTTTATTAATGAGGACATCTAAAAAGGGTAATCTATTATCATATTCAATTCATATTTAAATTTGATGGAGACATGCAAATTATTCAAATTATTAAAAAAGGTATCAAAATCATGGCCTAATATTAAGCCATACAGAAAATACATCGTCAATGTACCTTAACCATATAAAGTTAGGGGGAGAAATTGTGGGAAGGAGTTAAGAGATTGTACGAACACAAAAGAGATATTAGAGTGGGCAGCGAAAGCAGTGGAATATTTTGCCATGTTAGAGACAAGAATCATACGATCGATTTCAATGGAAGTAAAATGGTATTTAAATCGGCTAACTATGTTAAGAGAAGAATCGTAGAATCGAGCTTGATATCGTCAGTTCCTAATTTAAATCTATTTGAGGGTCAATTTTCTTTTAATCCTGTAATAAGAAAGCAAATAAACAAAATAGTAAAATGTCAGCCCTTTAATATGTTTAGGCCTACCCCCTCCTCCCCCAGATTAGCCACAAGTAGGGGATTGGGGGAAAAAAGAGGGGATCTTGTGTTATGCTTTTCTCATATTTTCTGCCCAGTGTCAGTTGAAAAAGGGTGTGAGATACACCGAAACTGTTCGGAATTAAATTTTCTTCGGAGAATCTGGTTTAATTCCTCATATATATATATATATATATATATATATATATATATATATATATATATATATATATATATATATATATATATATATATATATATATATATCTCAAAGTAGCACGAGAGAATGATGAAAATGAATCCATTAAACCACAGTGAAAGAGAAAACGGAATAATTTTTCCTTGCAGTAATATTTTTATTACCTTTTTCGAAAAATCCGTGCAGGGAAGCGATTCGAACCAGACACGCTGAGGCAGCGAGCTCTGCGTAGCGTAGTGTACTAACAGCATACTTTTAACTGTGATCAAAGCGGTGCTCGCTGCCTCAGTGTGTCTGGTTCGAATCGCTTCCCTGCATGGATTTTTCGAAAAAGGTAATAAAAATATTACTGCAAGGAAAAGTTATTCCGTTTTCTCTTTCAATGTGGTTTAATGGATTCATATATATATATATATATATATATATATATATATATATATATATATATATATATATATATATATATATATATATATATATGTATATCAGTGTTGACTCCGGCACTCGGGCTGTTCGGGATTATCTCGAGTATATATTTATTAAAGTAAACGTGTATTTGTATTTGCAAGCTGATTTAGTTTCTGCCAAAACTGACTTCAAGTAAGTAATTGCAGCCAATAACTCGGGCTCCTTTTATTGAGCCTGGTCGCAGTTCATATATTTTCGTTCAGCGTCTGGCGGTCGTCTTAGAGGTGCCCTGTGTCAAAAAATATCACTCGTAACAGACGTTCTCTCGACATCGTGCACACGCGTTTGACTCGGGCTCAGAAGTCGCAGCCCGAGTTTTTATCTATAATCGTAAAAATTAAAGTAATTAAAATTCAATGTTTTCTTGAAACAATAGATTTCTATAGAGATTATGATTTAAGTACTAATTTATGAAAGGTTTCTGTTCTACAATATTCTTAAAGGAACAAATAATTATCCAGCAACTCGGGCTAATACGAACGAGCCTAGTAGGTATACAAGACTAAGTGGCATATTTTGTCAAGAGTACAGTACAGGTGACAGTCGGATCGGTCTCTGGCTAATGTTTTTTGTACACGCCACTGTCGTTATTTGATTGTTGTTATTATGTTTGTGTGTGTGTAAAGATCAGTTGTGTTTTGCAGGGTTGCTTTATTTTTACCCTTAACTTAGAAATGGAAAAATAAATAGTGCTCGTATTTCCATCGTGAAAAGCATTTTGAACGACTTGGACAAGAAGAAGGAGCTGCACGACAGGATCTTAGAACACAATACCGGTCCCGTTACCAGGAGGAGCAGCCTTGCTAGCACTTCTCACTTGTATTCGAAACTGGATCGTGCACACGGACTTGTAGACCATAAGACTTTCTGGAGGAGGCTGACATCCTCCATTTACTTGACTCTCTCTTGTATTCCTTGCATGCTCCTTTCCTTTTGGTTTCGCTTTGCTTTTGTTTCTTTGTTTGATGTGTAAAGCTTTTTTGTGGCAATTTGAAAGTAACTTTCTAGTTTGCTGATTTATTTTAATACGGCGACTTATGCTCTGCGTGACAGTAACTAGATGGGATCCTTTAAAAAAGGTCTTTTCTACCTTTTCCTTTCAAGTTTCGCGATCTTCATTAGATTTTTGGATTACACGAAGAAAGAAACAGGACTAAACCCTCTTATAGTGAAGTATCTTGGACTACACCGACCTATTTCCTTTGTTGTCTTCCATTTTCCATCCTATTACCGCCTCTCACTTCCTCCTCTGAATGGAGACCTTTCCATGGCAAAGTTATCACCACTAAATCTCTGTCCTCTAACGTCATCCACCTTCATATAAAATCTTACGTTTGTTTTAGTGGACACACAAAAGATCACTCCATTGAAAGCACCGGTAACTGAGTGGTACAAGTGGCACTCAAGTGGGATCTCTCGCTTCAAGCCTTGTTAGGTTAATTCCTTTGAAATCTATTACTGAAGTTACGGCGTATTTGAGCGAACTCACCGCTTGGTTACAGCGAGGTTAAGCCACATCGGTTCTGATAAGTCGATGGATGATGTCCCCCACTATAGGTCCCCACGGCGAAATAAAAGATCCAATAGATAACAGATTAAATGTTATTCCTGCCCTTCCTACCGAGGGCTTCCCCGCTTTATGTAGTATTATGTAGTCTCAATCTTTCAATTGCAATCAAAGCACATATTATTCCACTATATCATATTTTATTGCATATATTATATTAGTACCCCACAATCGTAAGAAATGAGTACAATTTTTAGAATTTTCTTCAAATAAGGTCAAGAACCTAAGTCGCGAGCTCTCAATTAATCTGACTTATGACCTTATGACTTTACGATCTTCAAAACTTTCAATAATTCCCGGACTAACCTTGGAAGGATCTTGGTAATTGTATGATTCGAAAGAGAATATCAATCAACGTAAGGGTTTCAGATTTCGTTAGAATCGGCCGATTAGTTACGATGTTATTTGCCCAAAAACTCATTAAAAAGTAAAACGGTTACCATCCGACCGACCGACCTACGGACCGACATAGTAACTTATAGAATCACGTCGACGCCACTAAAAACAAAATCAAATTTACAATACTTTTTTCTATGCATTTTAAACTGCTGAAAAGTTTTAGGCACACTGTAGATCTAAAGAAACCACTCGATATAAGTTGGGAGAGCTAGGTTGCACTGGGTCTGGTTAGTTACGATATGGAGACCCACCTCGGATTGACTTTAAATTCAATTTCAGGTGCTCCAAGTTGACCTACCAATGCAGGACAGTTCAAATTTCAGGTCGTTCCTTTCCATTCCGGAGATCCTTAATATTTAGTGCTCTTCCAATGTACCCAAAATTCGCATTCAAATATTATGTCTCTGCCTTACAATTTTCGTCACAAGTTGCGTTGTACCAATCATATTTCCCTTACGAGAACATTCACACATGGCAACATTTTCGAATATTAGGAGAGGGATTTATAAATAAGAAGTAAAGAAACCCCAAAATGAAGAAGTGCGATAAAAGGACACGCCATATTGATGAATCAACCTCGCAGGCTGATATAATGAGCTACGCAGGAAAAAAAATCTATTTATATCTGGAGACACGATGGCTATTATAGATATTTATGATGATGTAGGTGTGGCGAGTGAGGGAAAAATAGAAAATTCTGCATAATATAATATATGCAGCGCAATGCGAGATATTGTCAAATGCAATAAGCAAGTAACCGGGACGAACAAGTCATTCAACTATTTACCCAACCATATATATATAATATATATATATATATATATATATATATATATATATATATATATATATATATATATATATATATATATATATATATATATATATATATATATATATATATATATATATATATATATATATGCCATGTTCTACAAAAATCTATCCCTCAAAAATAGAAATACAGAAATTCCTCGTTATTACACTTAATACAACGTTTTCTTTTTAGCCGCCTACAAGGTATTCATATATAACGACGTTTCGAGTATTCGGGTAAACTACCCCTCTTCTTGTTCTATAAAATACATTTATACATTTATAAGCATGATAACTGATGACCAGCTATGATTACCAAAATTCATAATTGGGATAAAAATTAAGGAAATATGAAATTGGTAAAAAATTAGATCGTACTAACACTGAACAAGTAAAAAATTAGGTTATTGAAGTTATGTTTGAAAATAATTATAATTACTTAAACACAAGACGAGCAAAGTGGAGAACTAAAGATTCTTTTTGCATGTGGCGCCATAAGAGTGGTAGGTTGTTAATTTAGCAAATTATTTAACTTGGAGTGGGAAAGTGGTAGAATCAATATTGAGACGGGTTTAATTGTCTTATGGAAAGTGATGCCAAAGTTTAGGTGAGAAATATCTCTTTTGCTTTGAACAGAGCGATCACGGATGGGGAATTTCTCTCTATTAGTAATAAAAATAGAGATGATAAAATAAAAAAAAGAAAAAAAAAGCAAATGGGACCGACTCCATTGTAGCAAAGCCTCAAATAAAAAAAGAATAGGAAGAGAAGATGGTGATTAACATAAAACACACGAAACGCACCACCATACAAAACAATTTTAAATAATGACCCACAAGCAAATAAATGACATATAAGGCAAATAAAAAATAACAAAAAAACATGAAAACACAAAACAATAAAACACACATAAATCAACAAATAAACACTATGGAGATCAGTCAGCCACCTGGCAAACTCAATCTTCTACACATTTCACTTTCAATCAATACCCTTGTTTGTATGGAAAAAATACGGAGGATGTAGTGTTAAGAATGAATAGGAGGCAGCTGGCGTAGAGTTTGCTGTATTCTGGTAAAGGAGGCAAGGGTACTGGTAGGCGACTGAGAAGAGTCTTCTTCTGCTGGGTAGGACAGTGTATTGGTTTAGCTGAATGTCTATTTCAGGTTTCGTTACACTGATTTCGAAGACTTCGGTCATTCTGAGTCTTACTAGCTCTTTTTCGCCGCGAAGGATGGTGGTATTGGCGTTAAGTATGCCTCTTGAGAGGATGTTGGAATGTTTCTGAGTGTGGCGTTTTATTTTCTGTCTTGTAGGTGAGCTGGAAGACATCTGAAGATGGTAGTTATGGTCATGAAAATGTACCTAGAGTTGCGATGTTCAGTTACTAATGTTGACTTCTGTGAGTTGCAGTGTGTGAAGAAGAGCCCCTGTTCTTCATGACCGAAGAATATATATGTACAGTTTGTGTCTGATTCTACATTCGGGGATGAAGATAGATAATCCAATAATTCCTTAAAAGTTTCTGTTTTCTCATTTTCTTTTCCTTTCTAATTTTTTTTATTCTATTATTTTGCAGGTTTGAGGTGGTTTTAGTGCAAACAAACGTTTTCTCTATTGTTTTATAATGATTAACTGTGCCCACTTATGCTTACATCCTAGTTAAGACATAACTGTATATATATTTTTAGATATGTTTTGTAGCTAGCTGCAATAATGTGACCACACAATACAAAGATATAATGATACAAACAGTAGTTAACACCAGTATATATACAGGGTGAACCCCAAAACGGGCCCCAACTTTCGATAGGCCTCATTTCTTAATTTTCTGCAAGGATAGAATGAAACGTTGGTGATAACTAGTTTATTGTGTTAAAAACATCATATCAAAAACATGAGAGTCTTTGGACTTTTCTTCTTTATTCTAGAGCACGTGTTCGAGATGACCTCTGTGCATTTCTTGAGGCGCAGCACAAATTTGTCCATGACGTCCTTACAAACCGACTGACTAATGGCTCTGATCTCCTCTCTGATTGCTTCCTTGAGTTCTGTGATGGTCCTGGGTCTCCCAGCGTACACTCTGTCTTTAAGGTAACCCTAGAGGAAGAAGGCTGGGGGGCTAAGGTCTGGGCTTGAGATGCCCACTCAAAATCAGTCTTGAGACTGATCACACGGCCACCAAAGTTCTCTTTCAGCCAATTTCGAAAAGATTTGACGCGTGAGAGCTTGCTCCATCTTGCTGGAACCAGAACATCTCCATAAGCGACGGGAACATGGTCTGCAGCTCCCTCTTGAAGGTTTTGAGGACCTCAACATACCACTCCTTGGTGACTGTCACTCTCTTGCTAGATTCCTGGAAGAAGAATGGTCCGATGATGCCTCTGGTTGGGATTGCAGTCTATACCGTGCACCTAGGGGAATTTAGGGGCTCGGTGGCTACCTCATTTGGTCTGGAGGTCGCCCAGAAGAAATTTGTCTTCGAGTTTATCTTTCCTTCAAGATGGAACTGAGCTTCATCTGAGGTCCAAAGGAGGTTAAGGAAGATTGAGGTCTCTTGAATCTTCTCCAGTATATTGACTGTTATAGCTTTTCTCTGCTCCTTGCCTGAGGCTGTAAGGGTCTGCTTCGTTTGAATTCTGTATAGGTAGGCCTCTACATCCATTACTAGCACTCTCTTGCAAGTCTCACGGGATATACCGAGGGACTAACTTCGCTAGCGCACAGAGCTTTTTGGACTGCTGAACTGACTTTCTCACGCTCTCGAACAACTCAGCTGTACGCTTCCTGGGGCGTCCTGAATGGCTTGGACGGTTGTCACTGGCTGCATTGAGGTTCTATACTGTCCCATAGTTCTCGAAGTGGTCCACCCACTCATGAATTCTGCTCTTGAAGGGGGCTTTTTCACATTTGAACTGATGCACGAAAGTGTCCTGCACTTTCTTGAACGAGCCTGTCTTGTAGTAATGTTTGACGCAGTATATTTTTCGCTGGAGCTCCCATTGAGATCTAGTTGTGTTCACAGGCGTTGCTTCTATCATGTCCTTCAAATTAAGGGTGATTAGTGAATGATTGAAGGATATATCACAAAAAAATGTGCGCATGCCCGTTTTGGGGGGGGTCACCCTGTAATATAGGGAAGATTTCCCATTAGGAATTAAGAGAGTTACTGAGTTCTAGAAAGTTCTATAAACTTCTACAAAGCTTTCGAAACTGCTACTACTTATATATAGCAACACAAATATATGACTGTTTCCAAATTTTATATAGGGAGATCTTTATTAAAAAATGTTAGGAATTTGGGACTATGTCATTGTTTTTAAGCAAAAGTTCATTAATTCATGATACAGATCTTATACTTGAAAATAAAATCTAAAATATATATATATATATATATATATATATATATATATATATATATATATATATATATATATATATATATGCAGATTTTGTTAAAGACCATAGTATATTGGAAACTTTTTATTTTTCTTATTATCTTTTTTAGTTCATCTTGTAGATGGTAAACAACTTCTCCTACGTTCATCTTTTTTTTTAGATGAAATGTGTTTGGTAAAACCCAAACTTTATTTTAATTGCTGACCTTTCGATCTATGCGATCATCTTCAGTGTCATTTCTTCTTTATCGGTGAAGAATCGTGGAGTCAGAATGAAAATGAGAATGAAAAGAATGGACATATTTAGTAAGAGATTAATAGATCAAGGTAGAGATCCCTGGTGAAAGGGTAACAAAACTGTTGTTTTCTTTATCATTAATGTAGATTGTGGTAGTCATGTTTCCTTGTGGCAGTCAAGCCTTTGTAGGTGTTTTTGTGTTTCTCTCGTTGTTCGTTTTTGTGTTTTTTTAGTGTTCTTCTTGTTGTTAGATTCTTTGTGCAGTGGGTTTGTTTACGTTGTTACATAAGCGTTGTCTTAGGTGTAGATA
Source organism: Ceratothoa steindachneri (assembly GCA_963969495.1). Classification (NCBI taxonomy): domain Eukaryota; kingdom Metazoa; phylum Arthropoda; class Malacostraca; order Isopoda; family Cymothoidae; genus Ceratothoa; species Ceratothoa steindachneri. Next base: position 212,242,088 of record OZ018317.1, read on the forward strand.
GGTTCTTCTTGTCTTACTGTCTGTTCTTTACTGCTAGTAAAATTCTTTGTCCTTCTGTACCTGTCTTCCAACGGAATGTCAAAGTGTCTTTGTCTGATATCGTCCGTCATGTGTCCTGTGACTTTTTCCCAGATTTTTCGGGCTCTTGACTGAAGTTTCAGGTTAATTGGTGTTATTTGGATCGTCTGATGCAGGTCCCTCTGCCTCCTTCTTTCGCTCCTCCTTACATTGGTAATTAGAAGTACAGCCTTATTTTGTACTCTTTGGAGAGATCTTATTTATTTTTAGGGCATGTGTTGACATGTATAGGCGGGTACAGCAGCTTAGAATCTAATGAGCGCTTTGTAGATTTTCCTTGTTGGCCATGTTCAGGTTCATGAACCTGTAGAGCTTGCTAAGCTCGGCCTTCGCTCGTGATGCCTCTTGGGCAACGTGGCAACCATACCCATTTTTACCTATCTTTAGCACTAGCACCGTTTCCTCCGTTTCGTAGGGAATACGGGCGTCATCTGTCTCAGTGTGGCCAAATCTCCTACGGAAGAGCGGTATTACCTTGAACTTCTGAATGTTAGTGGCGAATTTCAACCTTCTCTCGTACCTGGTGACATGGTCGATTTCACTGGCTGTTATTTGTGCCAGAAGTTCAGGACTTCTGAAGGGGGCAGTAATATTCTGGGAGATGTCGTCTGCGAACTGGACATACAGTGAGTCTTACCTGATCGGATTTGGTAAGTCAAGGGTGTAGATGTTGTATAAGAGGGGGCTTAGGCACTCTCCTTGTGGTACGTCTGCAGACACTTCGAAGTTTGGTCGCATGTAGTCTTTCATTTGTATATAAGCTTTTCTGTCTGTAACGTAGTCGCATAGCATTTTCTCTAGTTTTGGGTTTAGTCTTAGTCTTAGTATTTTATACTGAAGTCCAGTCCTCCATACTTTATTGAATGCCTCCTTAATGTATCTGAGCATACCTTTTTGGGCTCGCAATCTTCGCCAGTTTTTCAGTGATGATTGCCAGCGCCGTATCAGCCCCTCTCCCTCTTCTAAATCCATGTTGATGTAAGTTATGGAGGTTGTCTTCCATGAAGTCTTGCACTCTATTTGCAAACAATTTTCGAAGATCTTGCCTGCCACTTCGAGGAGGGAAATGGGTCTGAAGTTGGCTGGTGTGTCCGGCGGTTTTCCGTGGCTTTAGAATGAAGATCATTTTAGCGACCTTCCATTCGTCCGGAAAATAGCCAACGTCTAGGCATGCATTCATCATGTTGGCCAGCCCCTCCATGATGTTACGGGAGGAACTCATGAAGTTAAATTTTGTCAACTCTGTTTTAACTGGCGCTCTCTGTTTGGAGGTGCGTAATGTCGATGTGAGTTTTTCTTCGATTATTTTTCTTTCATTACCTGTCATCTCTCTGTCGGCTGATGTGTTATTGAAAAGATATGTCCTGTCAAGTTCTTCTCTTAGCTGGTCGTGAATATGTTCTTCAAAGTCGTGGTCAAAGTGCTCATGAATATATTATTGATGGTGAATATATTATTCCAGTAGTTCATGAACTCTTCTTCCGTTTCTGTTGCGTCTATCTTTGTCCCGTCGTCTTTGTTTAGTAAGGTTCTAAAAGGTCCGGGGATCCACTCGTCAAGTTTGTTTATGATATCGTTCCATGTTGCCTTTGTTGTTCTGTTATATACGTCTTCATTTCCGTCCTTAGAGTTCTTAGGCGTCTATTTTTTGTTATGTCTATTCCTGTCAGTCTAATTTCTTCATGTAGTATTTTATACTCGTCTGTTAGGTCATATAGTTCCTGTGTCCATCTTGGTGGCTGTTTTGGGGACTGTTGTGCGGTCCGCTTCTATTATCTTCTCTGTTAGTCTTGCCAGTTCCTTTTCGTTCTCCTCCAGGGTGGCTTCCCCAAGTGGTTGTAGTCTGTATTCACTAAGAAGAGTAGGATAGTCCTTCCAGTTTGCTCAGGAGAAGCATTTCCTCTTCCTGATGGGCACCTGGATTTGACTTGAGGATATTTTGATCATAATGGCGACGTGATCGCTTGGTATTAATGGGCTGAGTTGGATATAGTAGTTGTATGGAAATTGCGAGCTGGTTAGGGCGATATCTGGCTTGGCTGCACAGGTTTCAGTGATATATGTGGTGAAGTCGGCCCAACACGGGCAACAATACACCTATCAATAAGGTTCTTCAGGTTCATCCCTTTCCTGTTTAGACGTCCGGTGTATCCGGATTCCTGGCATCTGGCGTTGAGATCCCCGTCAAATATGACCATTCTCCCGTGTGCACAAAGCTGGAGAAAGTTGTGCATCGGGAGTTGGGCTCATCTTGGGGGCTGGTATCTTATGGACACCACCAGGGGCCCCAGGGTGGTTTGGACCTCGATAGCCAGATAGGATTCGTCGAGAGATATAAGTGTTTTTAACCGAATTCCTATTTTGACTGCGATGGCGGTGCCATCGTAACGTTCCAAGCTATGATTTTTGGCTATTGTCTTATAATTAAAGATCTTCATGCTTTTTTTTTGTGTCGTGTCTACTTCGTGTTTGGATATCAGAACAATGTCAGGATCGCACTGTCTAATAATGTTTCCGTAAGTCGCTTGTTTATTGTCCCATCCCTTAGCGTTCATGTGTAGAATCGTGTCTATATTGAATTCTGTATATTCGTACTTTCTGTCGTTCTTCTTCGGGGTGGAGATCTGCTTTTGCCCGATCTCTTTTTTTCAAACTCAGCGGTCGTGATCAATATGAAGGCGGTTTGGTTCAGTCGGACCATCCCAAAGAGGAGGGCTTCCTCAACCACCCTCTCTGGGATGTCTTCATCATATTCCCACTTGTAAATTCTTTTCTGGGTGCCTTCTGTCCGTCTTCACATTGGAAAACGGATTATGCACTGTGGCGAAGATTCTCAGGTAGATTTTTCTTCCGTGATACGTGTGCTTATGCTCTCTGAATACTGAGGTTGATCTCATCCTTTGCCGTTTGGGGGATCTCCAATTACGGGCTCTTTGTTGAGGTAGTTGATTAGTTCCGCAGTTGTTGTTTTACTTTTTTAACTATTGGTTGGGGGTCTCTTCGGTTGTTTTTGGTTGAGCATCCTCTTGCCTGTCTTCTTTTTTTTTTGGGGGGGGGGGAGTGCCTGTTTCCATCTCAACCAGGGCTGCTTGGGGAGGCTGGATTTTGATCCTTAATACTTTTTCTGATAGGGGGTTCTCAGGGAACCACATTTCTCGCCTATCATATTCTCTAAGCATGTGGTTCATTTCCTTTCTGAAGGAACCCGGGTTGGTAAGGTTCGCAATGTGTACAATATATATGCAACACATTATCTTAGTGGATTGGTCGCTTTCTGCCTTCAAGTAGGTCGTTGTGCTGCGTTCTCGCTAATTGCAGCCTTTGAGACCTTATCGTAGGTTCGTTTAGATCTGGCCTCCTCCTCTTGTTTTTTAAGGCTGTTTTTGTTTTATAGCTTCTTTTTTTACAGGATATGACATCACCATAGCCCCATGTTCTCCACTGTAGTTTACACATTTGCGTGTACTACTCCTGTACTCCCGCCATACGTGGCCTGGTTGATTACACATCGAGCACAGATCATGAGTTTGAGGACATGATTTTGTCGGATGTTGATTATATTTGTAACATTTAAAAAGGGTTTGCACTTCGGTGAATTCCCCACTTTCGATTTGTTCTGGGCAAACCCTTGCGTGGTAGGAGGCCGAGTGCTTTTGCCTTCGTGGCCATGCCCATGTTTGGGAATATAACCTTAAAAATGTGGGTATACTCTTTAAATTTGATTACTTCGGAGACCTATTGCCCACGTATGATTGCGTTCGATCTCTTGTGCCATTTCGCTGCTTGAGTAGTGACCCACCCATGAATCTAGACGCCTACAAATGATCCTCCTATGAGCTTGTATCTGTGGTGGGATTCTATGGGTCAAGTTAATTTCATTGAATACTTGGACTGCTTTGGATGGGGCCAAGAGCTCCGCTTTTGATTCTTTTTTACACATTGCCGTGTAGCCAAATGGGATTTCTATAAGTCTAACTAGAGCGACGTTTAGTTCCCCGTAAACTTTTCCGAAGATCTCCCAGTTGTCAGGTTTTTTACCTTTCTAGGAGGGTTCTCAGACTTATACGAATGGTATCCCACGTTATATTGTCATTTTCAGACAGTCTTATAGTCCCTATCTATTTGGTAAGTGTGATGGTGATAGTGGGAGAGTAGAAAGAAAGAAAAATATTTTTTACGTCCAATGCCACTTTACCTTGTCGGTGAGTACGCTTCTTCAGTTCTGTTCTGACTTGCTGTAATCTTAGTACGCACTTTCACTTAGTTTGGAATTAGTTTTGCACTTAACTTTACATAGGAGGTTACACTTGGGAAGGTTTTATTTATCTTTGAATGTGGAAACGCAAAAACTTTTTTGCGTTTCCTCTCTTTCGCTTGTCAGTGCCACACGGATTTTAGGGGATATTTATTCCTCCTCGCTTGAACGTTATGTCAAGGAAACGGGCCACTCCGGTGTGAGCGGAATTTTAAAACAGGACTAATAGCATCCCTTGATGTTGAAAGCCTATATACCAATGTGACTATCTCTCAGACCATCGAAATCATTATACAAAATGTATACCAGCATCCTACAATGTCTCCCCTTAACCTTGACCCACACATCCTAAGGAATATGTTGCGTTCATGCACATCAAACTGTATTATAGAAATCACATGTCATCGGCCTACAAACTAGACGAAAAAATACATCAAGGAGATTGTTAACCGTAACATCAAAGTTAAGAAGCAAACGAACAAGATTCACATGATTATATATTATAAAACGACAAATGTTAACAATCTCATTATGAAAAGCAACATCTGCCAAAACTCCTCGTTCCTGAAATCTATGAACATAATTTACGAGTTTGCCTGCCTGAATGAAGACTGCAAGCTTCATAACAACTCAAAATATGTTGGTATGACTACTACCATCACACTTTAGAGGTGTTTGACAATGCACATGCAACATTGCAACATGGAGCCCCCCCCCCTAATCATATGGAGACTGTACATAACATCAGCTTAACTAAGAAAATATTGGTTAATAACACCACGATGAAAAGAAAAGAGGGAAATAAAGCCAGACAGAACACCTTAGAGGCCATCTTAATTAACGAAGAAAGGCCAGCTATCAACATCCAGGCTACGGGCTGAAATTGAACATTAAATATGTTTTAAAATACCGCTCACACCGGAGTGGCCCGTTCCCTTGACATAACGTTGAAGCGAGTAGGAATAAATATCCCCTAAAATCCGCTTTCTTTTCATTCCCATTTTCATTCTGACTCCACCATTCTTCACCGATAAAGGAAGAAAGACATGATCGCATAGATCGAAAGCTCAGCAATTAAACTCAAGTTTGGTTTTTACCAAACACATTTCATTTAAAAAAAGAGATAAACGTAGGAGAAGTTGTTTACAATCTACAAGATGAACTAAAAAAGATAATAAGAAAAATGGAAAGTTTCCAAAGAAAATTAATAAAGGCGAAATATACTATGGTCTTTAACAAAACCGGCATACAAGAAGGTCTGCTACCCATTTACACTAATATATATATATATATATATATATATATATATATATATATATATATATATATATATATATATATATATATATATATATATATATATATAACGGGTGGCCTAAAAGTTACTTCACATTTTATAAAATTAATAACACAAAAACTAATTAAGTTATAAAAGTGGGTGATATATATAATGGAAGAGGAGATATTAGGGTTTTATTGTGGTACAAAAGTTACTTCACATTTTTATTATGTATCTATAATACGTATATAAAGAATATAATACAAAATAATACCCGACTACTTATTAACCCAGAATGGCAAGATACAGCAAAGAACAACGAGCAAGAATTGTGACTACTTATTTAAAACATAATGGATCAACTGTTACTGTGCAGAGGGACTTTAGAACAGCATTTAATCAACGAAACATTCCCTCGAGTCATTGCATTCTTGCAATGGTATCAAGGTTTAGAGAATCCGGTTTACAGGTGATAAAGAATGCTCTGGTAGACCGAGATCTATGCGAAATGCAGGTGTCATTCAGCGTGTGTTAACCAGTGTTCAACAACAGCCACAAACGTCAACTAGGATACGTTCCAGTTAACTAGGAATTTCTCGAACATCATTGCAACGCATCCTAACAAATGAATTGAAACTTCATCCATACAAAATTCAAATAACTCAACAATTAAATATTGCAGACCATCAAAAAAGAATAAACTTTTCGCCCGCGTTTTTGGGACTAACAAATGATCCGACTTTTGCCTCGCACCTAATCATGTCCGATGAAGCCCATTTTCACATTACTGGATACGTTAATAAACAAAATTGCAGATTCTGGTGTGCTGGAAAGCCCATGATAATTCACGAGCAGCCTCTTCGTGCACAGAGAGTTACGGTCTGGTGCGGCCTAACCAGCTCGAGAATCATTGGTCCCTACTTCTTCGAGGATGCTGACGGAAAAATAGTGGCAGTAACAGGGAACACTTACAGAGAAATGATACAAGGTTATTTATTGCCAGAATGGAAGATTTGGATATGCACGATATGTGGTTTCAACAAGAAGGGACGATACCGCAAACAGCAAGAGAAACCATGACAACACTAAGAGCAGCCTTCCCTGGTCGGTTAATTTCACGTTTAGGTGACGTTTCTTAGCTACCACGATCACCTGATTTTATCTGTCCAGATCTTTTCCTTTGGAGATACCTTAAAGAAAAGGTATAGCTAAATAAGCCTAATAATCTTCAAGAATTGAAACAAAGCATCATTGAAGAAATCGACAAAATCACTCCTGATGTTTTGGAAAATGTTATGGAAAATATGGTGCAAAGAATCTGCCTTTGTTTTAACAATAATGGAGAAAATTTGAAGGATATTATATTTAAATAATAAAAATCCAAGATCTCCTCTTTCATTTTATATATCACCCACTTTTATAACTTAATTAGTTTTTGTGTTATTAATTTTTAAAAATGTGAAGTAACTTTTGGGCCCCCCGTTATTAATATATATATATATATATATATATATATATATATATGGTTGGACAAAATAATGGAACATGGTAATATTTCGAACCTTATATTTTCGCCAAATTTGGACATTAATAATGATCTTAATGTAAAAAAAGTCATATGTATATACATTACAGACAAAACGTTTCGATTTTACAGGTATGCATGAGTCTATGACAGAAGGCTCAGATTATCTGTTGTTTACTCTCTTTACGCTCTAGTAAAGTTTTCCCTGATAAAGGAGGTAAAGTTTTGTGAAAATTTGAATACGTGAGTTCGTGTCAAATTTGCACAAATAACCTTTTCCACGTCGCTCCACCCAATATTAATGCGTGCTTAGTCTGATTGGAGAGACCTCCTGTGGCTAGGCACGGGGTAGTTTCCCCATAAGGGTACTATCCACACTTCGTGCTTTTTACTCACGCTTATTTAATCACTTCGCAACATAACGCAACCCTCATTGCGCCCAGACCTCCTTGATAGTACGGTATAGTGAACCCCGGAAGGAAGCCCTGTTAGGGGGCGCGAAGAAGGGGGTCCCTTAAGGACACGAGCCGGAGACCTTGGAGAGGCGCCTATTAGAGTAGGCCCATTAAGGTAGGGGGCTTGCGGAGAGCGGCTATAGGTAGGTATTTAAGGCACTAAGATTCAGACTCTTAGATTCTGTCACTTTTTTACAGAGTAGGAAAAGGGAGGTTTAGCCCCCATTACCGACACCAAAATGAAATTCATCAAAGGCTCTCCCTGAGACTCAAGCCCAACGGAAGGAAGAGGACACCACAAGAAGTAGCCCAACAGATATTTACGGACCTGAAAATCCCACTAATTAAGTGCCTTAATATCCCGACAGGATTCATCGTGATCTGCCCTGAAAACAAGGATGTCGAGAAACTCCTATCCTCCGCGGGCATCATTACACTCAACAAACTAGACCTTGAAGCGTACCCCCCCCCCCTAGATCACGGCCAGTAGATCAGTCGTATGCAGGAAGGTTGAGCCATGGGTTGGAATGAACACTCCTCAGGATATTAAGGAGAAGTTGGAAGCCTATCAACCATGGCTGAAAATTCATGACATTATAAAATTCAGGGATCATACTCACGTGTTTAAAATCGTCTGCGAAAACACCGAAATGGCTACCAAACTCATGGATAAAGGACTTATTGCCTTCTACACTAGGATCCCACAAACCAACATCCAACGAGACGCATTCATAAACATACAGATATACTTCCGTTGTTACGAAATGGAAGACCACATAACGGCGGAATGTCCTAAAAAAGACCTCACGATATGTTCGGAGTGCGGGATGGAGGGGCACAGCCACTGATCATGCCAGAGTACGACCAAACAGTGCATAAACTGTAAAGGACCACATCGGACAATGGCGATGTCATTCCCGAAAAGAAAAGACATAATAAAAAAGAAGGAGAACGAAGAGAGATTGAAGGGACAGAAGAACATGACATACGCCTCAGCGCCAGAAATACAGTAAACAATGAATGTTAAGATACTGACCTGTATCTTGCACTCACACATATTGAACATTGCCAACCCCGGAAGCTACGCGAATACCCTAAACGGAATGCTCAGAGACAACGGTTTAGAATCCATGAACTTTCCCAAGGATTTGGACTCGTCAGCAATATTTAAGGTGAAGATTAGTGACAAAACAACAAAAGCACTAGTCGAAGAAGCAAAACCGCAGGAGGAAAACAATGAAGACTCAAAGACTGAGGAAATTGAATCGGATAGCAGCACGGAAGAATCCGCCCAGGAGGTTAGAGTCACCAGAAGGAAAGCCCATAAGAAAAGAAGATCCAGATCCAGCTCACATAAGACATCAACCCAACGGCAGCAGTTCCCGATCTCGTTGACATTACTATTGCAGAAAGGAAAGGAAGTAATCATGTGTAGATGGAAACAGAACGAGAGAAAGAAGAAGAAACGATAAACAAGACCTAAAGAGACAAACGGAAACCCCAAAAGGAATATCAAAATGGACAAACGTAAACTGGAAATACTTCAAATTAATACTAACGGTTGGATAGGTAAAAAATGCATATACAGAAATATCTTTAGAGAGCTAGACCCAGATGTTATTTTAATATCTGGCCACGGATTAGACCTAGAAACAGAAAAAATAAAAATATGGAATTACAACGTTGTAGCAACGAATCGTTCGAGACAAAGACACGACGGAGTAGCAATTGCGATCAAAAAGGAACTAGATTATAAGACTCACCAAGGACTAACCGAATTCTATGCAGCAGTAGAGATATTAAATTAGAACTAACTAGTCTTATAATAGCCATGGGGTACCAACCCTCAAGAAGAGACGGATTACCAATTGCCAACTTCACTAAGCTTTTTAATAACAGGAACCCAGTCATATTTATGGGAGACTTGAACGCACACTGTGCGGAAAACGGATATAGAACAAACAACAACGCGGGCAGGCATTTGAAAACGATGTTGGATAGGAGAATGCTCCAAAGACTGGGGCCAGATTTTTCCACATATATACATAACAGAACGACAAGTAAGCCAGATACCTACCTCGCAAACTTTAACTTGCCATTTAATTTTCACTTGGAACCGGTTGACATACCGGTCAGCGACCACATAGCTACACTATTTACCATTAACCAGAATCCCATACAGAAGCCAGGTAAGAAATGGAAAGCCTATCGCCAGGCAGACTGGACAAAGTACAAAGAAGTTTTAAGGGAATATGAACCAAGGACTTTCATCGAGGCGACTATAGAAGAAATCGACGAGGGACTTAGAGAAATTAGGAGTACGCTGATTAGAACAGACGAAAAAGCAGTTCCAAAAAGCCTTTGAGAACGATCCAAAACTTTAAATGGTCACAGGAAATGATAAATAAAAATACGGAAATAAGACTTATCTCTGAACAAATACGGAGGGAAGAACTTAGTAGAGACCTATACAACCAACTTAGAAGAAATAAAAGAGAATTAACGCAAATGATAAGCGATAAGCAACAAGGATATTGGAACGACCAGGTCAGGAAGTTAGATGTTGAAGAATCCCCAAAGAAGTTTTGGAAATGGGTAGATAGAATGAAGGAAAAACGGTCAAAGGAGAAGATAAAAATTAAATATAAGAGAGGGATACTAATTGAGGACGAAAGCGAGATTGAAAAATTTTTCAAAGAATACTGGAGAAACGTTTTTAGAATCAGCGAAGAAGAAAATGAAAATTTCGACACTGATTTTGAGAACGTAATTGTCGAACAACATAACCAGACAACGGCCAGGAGTCAGCACTATGATTCGGTTGACATAACGAGAAATAATATTGAAGGAAATGATGCTACATTATCCGTACAAGAACTAAAGGATAGCATAAACAGCTTCAAACAAAAGGCGCCGGGAGTCTCAGGACTCACAAAGAAAAACTACACAGAAGCGACCAATAACATCTTGGAGGGATTGAAGAACCTATTCAATGCCTGCCTTAATACAGGCTACTACCCTAAAGAGATAAAAGTAGCAAAAATGATTTTTATCCCAAAGCCAGGAAAATCTCCACACATGGTTGAAAATTTTTTATCAATATCTCTGCTTGACTTCATTGGGAAAGTATATGAACAGTTTTTAAAGAAGAAACTCGATCAACATCTGGTGGAGAACGGCCTGTACAACGAGTGCCAATTCGGATTCCGGAAGAACAGGAGCACGGATATGGCGCTCTGTTTATTTATGGAGAAAATAGCCAAGGTCAAAGGCGAAAAGAGGAGTGTGGACATAGTATGTAGAGACGTATCCCAAGCGTTCGACAAAGTATGGCAGAAAGGCATACAGTATAAGATACTTCGGTTCGAATTAAGCAGTCAGCTGGAAAGGTTGCTATGCAACTATGTAGCTGATAGATATGCTTATATATACATGGGTAATCACTAAGGGGAACCCTTTAAGCTGGAGGCTGGAGTTTCCCAGGGCGGTTGCCTAAGTCCGTTATTATACGCTGTATATACAGCGGACATCCCCTCTCTAATGATGGAGAGATGTATGAACATACAAATTGCGATGATATCACCCAAGTTGTGATGTCTCCATACAGGCACGCTCAATTTCAAGCATGAGCGACGGCAGAAGAAATTCGAAGAATTAATGAATACGAACGCAGATGGAAAATCAGTACGAACAGAAACCAATTTAAAATAGTTCCCATATACAGAAGAAAAGTAGCAGACATCAACGTGGACAATGTAAGATATGGATACAGTAACGACTGTAAAGTACTAGGTTTGGCAATAACGAAATCCGGTTACACGAAACACAGCCGAGAGAATACAAAAAAGCAAAGAGAGGACTAGTACTCCTGTATAAAAAGAAGATTTACAATGCGATTATCCAACCAACACTGATCTATCCAGCAATCGCAACGTGTAGATTGTCAAGAACTAAACTGCTCGAACTACAAAGCGTCCAGAACAAAGCAATGTACCTAGTGACAAATACAAGAAGGGCAGAGATGAAAAGGATAGAAGAACTATACAGAGAAGTCAACATCGAGCCCTTAAACAGGATAATCATGAAGAGAGCAAAAGGAGTCATCGAGAGGACACATGACGAAATTGGAGACGAACTTTCAACGCAAATAGAACTAGGAATAGAATGGAGGCCTCACCGACTCTTCCCAAGCAGGGTGAATATCGGAAATGGGGACAAAGAAGAAGATAACATCTCCACGTAGCAGGAAGGATACATCACCGGATGTGACACAGATAGAGAGATACGGCAAAGCGACGAAGGAAAGGGTAACAAAAACCCTTAAGGAACAGAAAATGTGAAAGCGAAAAGATAAAAGGGAAAACATACATGCAAGAATAGACAGTTAGAATACAACATAACCTGCGAGAAAAACAAACAAATTATACTTACAAACAAACACACACTAATAACGGTTTGAACGCTAATTATAAGTACTAGCATAGTTAACGAATACTTGATTGGTAGCTTCACCAAATTCCGGATTCTGCTACTTCCATAGTCGGGCGATAAGTCAGCGCGGCTGTTTGCCGCTATGCCCGCCAGGGGGCGATTCCAGTCATTGTTATGATTTACTTTGGGTGAGACGCTGCTGACATCCTGGAAAGTTTTGAAATCATTAGTTAATTGTATTTATTTGCCGTTGTAGGCCTGTTAGCTCTAGTACCTGTAAGTAGTGAAGATGTAGACTCCTGCTATTTAACTAATTAAGTTATAATATGTGTTAAATAAGGAAGGCCAGCATATGATACATATATGTTGCTTGGGGAGGGACGCTATAATGATCTAGAAATTGCAAACTTAGCCTTAAGCCTCACAATGCACGCGTTAATTTCTAAAATAACTTAAAAGTTATAGCAATAATTACGTAAATAATACACTAATTTAAATTAATAGTGCATTTACGCTACAATAAACTTAACTATTCTCGAATGATTTTATTATTCATAGTATTGTATACGTTTGTAAACAAACGAGGACGATTAGGCTTAACAAGATTGCGATCGTCTAAAATTGTCAGAAATGACGTCCTTAGACACATTTTTTTATACGGCAATAGCTCCTCCATTCGGCAAAAATATTCTCAAATATATATTTTTGGTTTTGATTTCGTTAACCTTGTATCGGCGCCGATATATCGGTTATCGGCTAATTTGCATATCGGTGCAATCCTAATCTATGGTATTGTTTATCCATAGATAACTGTTTATCATAACTGTGATATTAAAAGTCGTGACTACGATACGCACCCTAAACTATACCTTCACCGATGCCTTGGGTTGATCAAATCATCTCTGGCTAGAGATTAAGGTGAAATTATATTTTATTGTCGTTTATCATCATCATCATCATCACTAACTCTATAATTTAAGAAGGGGATTTTTTTGAGTATTTGAATAATAATTTCATCTTAGTTTGGTAATGACTTATGTTCTTTTATCAAAGTTATTTCTAATAATTCTTTTATAATATCAAAAACAAAATGGTGAAGTTCAGAAATAAATATAAGTATTGAAATTTTGCGAATTTTTTAAAACCCAAATGGTGAAGTTCAGAAAATTTATTTATATATGTCTTCTTCTATATCTATATTTTAGTAACGTGATATTTTGAAAGGGAGGAAATTTAGTTTAGAGTTCCTTTTTAAAATTATTATAATTGGCGAAGTTAAGAAAATTTATAAAAATTTAACCATGGATGTTTTTTTGTAGATTTTAAATTTTAATCTTAATAGTGAAGCGCAAGCACCCCCCCCCCCCTCCCTGTAGGGGGGAGTAGCGAAGCAATTGCCTGGCAAATTTATTAAACACGGGTTCAAAGACAGCAATAAAATCTAATTAATAATACTCTACTGTCATTCATATGATTACAAATGGTGTATTACTTTGCCAGAAAGGCCCGCAGCCTCCTAAAGTGTGTTTCTTGCCACGAGGATCTGGTAGAAGGCAACACCCTTATGCCCTCAGTGCAGGTGGCCGACCCCGACAAGCTACCAGAGACTTTCAGAGAGATGATTGAATTCCAGGACCGCGGCGGTATCCCCTACCCCTCAAACGAGTGCATCCACATGGCCAGGATGGCCGTGGAAGTCTTCAAGGCGATTACAACACTAGGCGAAAGGAGGGCCAAGTTCCTCCTGGTGGCCTACTCTTCAGAAGAAGTGTTCGTGATTGTCTACAGGGAAATAATGAGCAATGACTTAGGCATGTCCCTGCTGGACTGTGAACACCGTTGTTCCTGCCATCGCCAGGTCCCTCTTCCATGTCATGGGAAAAAATATGGTGTCAAAAGCTAACAGTCATGCCCATGCAAAATTAAAAAGAAGAGTCATAAAAAGAGGTAATCCGGATGCACCCGAGAAAGCTACCAGGAACTAATGTGACTACAAGAAGAAGAAACTTTCTAGTGAGAAAAAGTCCTAAGTCAATTTAAGTGTGCGTAGCCACTGACATTTATTATGTATCTTTATTTTGTAGAGTAGATATTAGAATCCAGGTTAACCATGAAATAGGTTACTAGTACAGGGTGTCCACACCTTAGATTCTTACTAGCTATTACTTTATTATACCTATTTCATAATAATATAGTCGGTACTCACCCATGGGCTATGAAAAAGATTTATAAAGTTAAAAAAAATGAAATTAAATGCGGGAGTCTAGCTAAATGATACCTAATGGAAATATAATTGTTTGCTAGATTGGTCAGGTGTGGGCCCTGGAGGGATTTCTTCTTTTTTTCTTTAATTGATGCTACCTATTTTATTTCATTTATTAGAATATACCTTGAAATATGTTTGTAGTTAAATGTAATATACCCATTTTTCATTACAGTTTTAATTAGAGATTTTGCCATTTATTTTTTTTAAGTACCTGGAAAACCTATGGAATTTTGAAATTTGATATTAGTAGACACCCTGTAGTATCTAAGAATCCCATTGTACACAGCCTTATTAAATAAAATTGAATTGAATATAACCACATCGGTTATAAATATAAGGTTTTTATTTTTAATTTTTCATTAAATAAGTCACACTTTCGTTGGTCACGCCGAATCTGTTCGTCGAATCAAAATTTGACTTCACAGTTCGAAGTTCATTGGTCCTAGGGTGCTTCATGCCAAATTTGGGGTGAATATCTTTAAAAATAAAGAAATGAGAACGATTTTTGTTTTTTCCTGGCTAGCCCGACTATGGAATCGCCCGATTTTAAGCTACCAATCAAGTATTCGTTATCTATGTTACTAGGTAACAAAAGCGGAAAGCACAGACACCTGGATCTCAGGTACTTCCTCTATAACTATAATCCCAACTTCTAACTAATTAAAATGGACAGAGATTAGCTTGACCTCCAAGTATTTTGCGGCTCATCGCACGCCTCTAACTTCCTTCCATTCATCACTAACTCTTGGTTACTGTCTTTCTTAACGGGCTCTAACAAATATACGTGGGTGGGTGATACACATCGTGGTATTAGCACCACGTATTAGATGTAGGGCCAAGACCTCCTAGGTCATCTGTTTGATCTTCTACTAGTTTCTTGCTATACTATCGCTCCCTTTCCTCTTCCTCTCTCTGTCCTCCTCCTCTTTCCCCTGTTACCCCCTCACCGGTGCCGCAAGGCACAGGGAGTGGGGAAAGGGGAAATAAGAGGAGTCAGGGCTCTCTCGCACCTTCTCTTCACTTCTGGTCCCGACAGTGGACCAAAAGAGAGGAGATGGGGCGGGATAGCTCTGGACGAACTAGCCTTTTACACTCTCTCACACCTTTTCTTCTGTTCTGTTCTGAGTCTCCGACAACATATGTCATTTCTGACTTCCAAAGACGGCAAATTGTTAGAGCTCCAATAGCTGTGGCCTGGTAACAAAAAAAGCATTTTTTTTCCTTTCGAGCCTGTCATGCTGGCATACCCCAAACAAAGAAAATCTTGCTCTGGGAAGTGAAATTCAGAATGGTAGACGAAGCTCAATGACATACCGCACAACATTAAAACCATTGTCTCGATATATCACTACTACTAGTGACTGCAGGCTAAGCCGGCATCTTGCCAATCCAGTATCAGCCAAAATAGTTCGTCGAGACTCCATGCAGCAGTAGACCCTGTAAGCAGTGCCGTTGTCAAACCTTTTATTTCCCCATTAATATTAAAAAACGCCTAAGATGATGCGAAAGCAACACAATAAGTAGATAATGGACCAGTGTAAAAATGTTATCTTCTCTGACGGATCATCCTTCACGTTTTTTTCTTGTTCAGAACGAATTTATATATGCAATAAGCATGCATTTGTTCCAAACACTGGGATTGGGTTCACTAATTTCCAAGCCTGAAAGGAGCAGTGTCATAGCTATCTTTTACAGAAGACTCGAGATGGCTTTTATAAATCTTGTCGACATCCCCAATATCTACAAACCCCTCAGCCATGGACAGCTGGATGTCAAGAAACTAATATCGTCGGGCGGAATGAACATCTCAGAAAATAAGACTGAGCCCAAGCCTTTTACCACAAATCAGATCAAATCGATCAGTTCTCAGCCAAATGTTCGACCCCTTGGTAGGGGAGCAATCAAATTAAAAGTTGAGGAACGAGATTGAGGAAAATACACATGGAATAAAAATCACAAAATTAATTAAATTTCCGGAGTATACCCATGTCTTCAAAAACATCTGCAAGAGCACAGCCATGTCAAGAAAATAAAAGAAAATAACATTCACTTATTTAATATGATGATTCTATAAGCTAACATTCAACACGAGAAATTTACCAACATACAAAGATGTTTCTATTGTTTTCAGATGACAGTCCACACGCCTGATGACTGCCCCAAGAAAGTGTTCCGACTCTGCAAAACCAGCTACTTATTGAGAACATCCGAATCCGATACAAAGAAGTTCCTAAGCTGCGCAGGTCACCACTACACTTCAGCAATGTCCTGATTCAAAAGGAAGACTATATTAGAAAGAAATAAACTCAATATCAAAGATGCTGAAGAATAAAGTAGAAAGTAGAATAAAGAAACCTAAGAACCCATCATAAACGTACCATCCGAGAGAACACCGGGCTTTAGATCATAACTTGCATACCGTCAGCATTGCTCATTTTCCTCCGCACTGAACTTGATTTTGAAGAAAAGGGGGATAAAAGAGATGTCGTTCCCGGTAAATCAGAATTCTTCGCAGATTCAGGGAATCAACCTTGAAAAACAACTCCGAGAAAGGACTAATCAAATAGAACAAACAAGAGACGAGAGAAAAAGAACTGGAAACAGAAGACATGGGAGAGTCAATTACTGCAAAAGTAAAGGAATACACAAGAAAAGGAAGAAGAAAATAAGGAATATGTTGTCAAGTTTACGTGAACGTAATTCGGGTCAGAAGCACGGACACATAAGACATGTCCTATCTGGCTAGCCTGGAAACCAGTGTCCTTAAAAAAAATGAAGAGTGTCGCTATGAAGCGCGAAAAATCAATTTAAGCGTCTGCATGAGCGAGACGCCCTCTACCCAGATACTACCACTTGAAAGACATAGTACAAGCTATAATAGGCCTGAAATGTAAATGCAAACTTGACTCCATCGATGAAGAGTATATTAAAGAACTGCTCATCAACAACTAAATTCAGCTTTCTCCTGAAGACGCTATCAGTCTCCCAAATGAAGATTTCGAGGAACTTAAAGACCGGAAATCAGAAGGAAATTTTGTCAAAGTTCCAAGAAGAAGAATAAATAATCTTCATGTAAATGAAAGCCTACAGGGAAATTAAAGAATATTGTGATCGAGAAAATTAACCCAAATTAATAAAAATTACCTAATAAAGGCAAACAACCTAAATCGACCAACCAACCAGTAAAGAACAAACCAACAAGAAACATCAAAACAGACAATACTAAGCCAAGAATGAAGAAATTATTCATTATAATCAAAACTTCATGAATTTCAACTTACCAACATAAGTAGTTAAGGAAAAAGCAAGAAACAAAAGAGATTAGGCAGATCTACTGAAAAATAGTTTACTCATCAACTGTATTTCTTTTTAATTCACTCTCCCCTTCCTACTCTAGATTCCACTCACTCACCATACAAATAACTCCGATGAAAGGCCTTAGCTTAGGTCCAAATCACGGGTCTCCGCTTGGGGATTGGTGCTTTTCGCACCAGTCGACTCGGGGAAGATGCCACTCTTCTTGCATCATGCGCTGTACATAATGCACTTGCATAAGCGTTTTCAGCGTGTCTCTCAGCCGATAAGGCGCTCATTTCGTCTGCGGCCGATCCTGATGGTGCATATTTGACGAGAAGCTAATCCTGATACAAACCTTTCTTGTTCAAGGCTAGGGAAACTCTTCGAGTGGTACCATAATTCCGGGACCTGTGGTGCCGATGATATTGTTGGTATGTCTGTTTTCTCGGCAGAGTTGGTTGCAATATACTGCAGTCCGTTTCGGAAGCCATTTTTTTTTTTTATCTATAGCGACTCATAGAGCTCACTATGCGCCTTTGAGAGATCAGAATCTCAGCATCCCCTCGTTCGCAGTATCCGTGACGACACGGCTAATGCATGTTAAAGTGCTGTCGGGATTGTCTTCTTCTGGGTGCTTGGGTATGCGAAAACTTCCAGGAGCGTGTGCACAGATCAGGGAGGTCAGGCTATCTGCACAGACTGAGCTACCACATCTACATTTCTCTCTTCAATGCGCTGACTACGTAGCTTTTGATCAGGACAGCCCATCGACCTGCATGTCAAAGACCATGGGACACGGTGTCTTGGAATTTAAAGTTAGTCCACTCTCCACGTGGACCAATCCCCTAACTCCTCCACAGTATTAGGTAAATACTTCGTCTTCGAATCGTTATCCTCTTGAAACGCAGCGCCGTCTGATGGAGCGATCTCCTAAACCCTTCTGTGAAGATATTTTGGTAACTGAAAATATGCGTCACTTTTTGATTGAATGCCCTTGCCTGGGTGAACATCACGCCCGTAACCTGACTTGGTACCGGAACGAGAAGAGTTAGTACAGTATGCCTCTGGTGCTTTGGGCATGCTCCTTAACCCCAGGTTGCGTCGCCATGAAGTTCTTGAAGGATACGGGCCTCCAGCAGAGCACTCAAGTCATTGTGGGAGGCAGGCTTCCCTCAACTGATTTTGTAAAGGCGTGATTTATTTATTTTTAATTTGTTTTGAGAGGGATTGATTTCTTCCTTTTGTTTGTCTTTCTTAATTTTTTAAGGATATTTCATTTATATCATTGGTAGATGTTTTTGTACTTACCTAGATATAGAATAATGGATTACTAGTTAGTTATGGTAGTGGCTACTACAGTATTCCTCAAGTGCTTGGAGCTTGCTACTGAGCACTATGTTTTTAGGTAATAAAGTTGTGGGAGGCAGGTTTCGTTCAGCTGATTTCTGTTAAGGCGCAATTTAATTTTTTGAATTTGGGCTTAGGGGGTAGGGTGTGTTTTGGTTGCCGCCATGATTGAATTTTAATATGAGGCAAAATCAGACCCAGTAAGCAGGGTATGCACGTACGTTGGTTATCGTATATTCGAGTATAGAAGATAATAAATATTCTAGTTTGGCAAATTAAAGATGTTGATTATATTCTCATCTCTATCGGAGCTTGTTCTAAGGGGCCGAAAAAAAAACATAGATAGTAGGCATGACTTTTTTTATTGTAGTTCTGTTTGAGTATCACTTTGCCCTAGATTTTAAGAGTAGATAGTTAGTTTGGCTAGTTCATTATCAGACGCAAATCCAGGGCGGGCTGAGGGAGGTAAAAACCTCAAAAATTTTAGACCCATTTATGATTATATTTCTTTTTTAAGCAATAATTGTATTCAGCTATTCAGAAAAAGTTATGTAATCATATAAAATATATAAAAAGTTGTTTGTTTTTTAAATCGTTGCAATCGAATGTACCTTATGTGATACTAGAATAATATGCAGGTAAATCTCAAAAAATAATTACCTGATGTCTACAGGAATTGCAGCTTTATCATTCCCATTGTGCAGCAGAACAGCCTAAAGACTTACCTTACTAGAGTCAATGAAAAGTCTCCACTCATTAGGATCATAGTCACAGCCGATTTCCTGCATCAAGCCATTAATATTGTTGCAGTAACATACAATATTTTCTTGTGAATAAAATTTTGATAACTTCTGGTGATGATCTCGAAAAAAAGATACCCTGACATCTGGAAGGAGAAAATTTCTTTCTTGTAATCTGGAGGCAAGTAACTCAGCTGTTTATTTACTCAGATCTAAATCTCGTACTAAGTAGTTTAAACTTTGTTGGCAAAATAAATTTGGTTATGTATCTTGATCAATTGGAACATATGTTTGATCTTCTTCATTTTCTCCAGGAATCAATTTAGAATCATAATCTGAACTAAAATATTCACTTATTGTAGTAGGTGGCTTCGGTACTGAGGAAGATTCATTATGTGGTGCCGGATTTAACGCTAATGAGCAATTTGGATAAAGAATTTTAAATTTGTTTTTCTTTGAAAATCCAGCCACATTTGTTAGGCAGAAATAACAATCATCAATGTGATTTGAGGCCTCACACCCTATCACGGAATCAACAAGTGGCATTGCCTTCCTCTTCCCATTTAACCAAGCTGTCAACATTGTGTTACACTGCGTGCAGCAAATATGAGGGGTCCAATCTTTATCCTGGTCCCCTACTTTGCATCCGAAATAGTATCTGTAGGCTTGCTTTATCGTTACTGCTGTTTCTATTTTTATCCGTTGTGCCACTGGTGTAAATTGCCCGCAAACATAACAAAATATGTTAGGGCTGTTTACACATCCGCGTCTAGAACTTGAAGCCATGACAAGATTTCAAATTGTAGGGGTGCGAAGATGTATCAGAGAGAAAATTCCTTCCAATGCGAGAATATAAATAGCCCATTAAATTACGGACTCGCCGTAGCGTGATGGCTAGAGTGCTGGCATTTGGATTCAAAGACCCGCGATCGAAACTCCTCAGTCCACAATTTTTACGAAGAAAAATCAAGAGAAAACGGAAATGAAAGAAAACGATTTCAAGGGCTAACTCATCAAGAATCAATAAGAAATCATCACGTGATCAAGAAAGAAGAAGGAATCATCACATCAAGATAAATGCAAGTTAATGTGAAGATACATCAAGAAAAGTAAACGAAGAGCAATAACTAACCCAGCCAACTTAAAGAAGAAGGAATCTCAGCCAACAAGAATACCAAGAGTCAGATAAATGGAAGACAAATGTTTCACGGGGCAAAAGAAAAAAATAAAGAGATTCGAATATAGAAATCTCAAGATAAAGACATAGATAAATAAGAAAAGTTATAAGAATGCCCCCACCCCCACAAAATACTAACTTGAGCAAGCAAACGATACATAATGTGAGATCCTTATCACAAAACTATGATAAACGTGTTATCTTCTTTACCAGTTATGAGTAGCAGAAAAGTTATCACAAATAAGTATGTATTAATCTGAAAATCTAAAAAAATCTGCCCCCCTTCCCTCAGTAATTAGAATTCAATTATATTTGAGCTTCAATATAGTCTACTTTATATATATATATATATATATATATATATATATATATATATATATATATATATATATATATATATATATATATATATATATATATATATATATATATATATATATATATATATATATATATATTAAATATATTTAAAATTGAATATTTGTAAAATATTGAGCAAAAGTGTGAAATGGCTTGAAAAGGAAAATTCAAATTACACAAAAACTAGACGTGATATGCAAATTCTAAATACTAATTTGTAATCGGCGCCTAAAAACCATCTAGAATCACCTATTTTCTGCTCTGTAACAAAATGTCTGTTCCCTAGTGTTATCAATACTCTGTAAGATAACCATAATTAATGTTCAATACCCTTTTCTCTGACTCCTCACAGGGGAGAATTCAAATTAGCCCCCGTCCCCACTCAATTTATATCCTGAATCCGCCATTGTTCGTTATCGTGGAATCGTTTGTGTCTATGCAATAAGGTTAGCTCGATGTATTCGATGATTCGATCTTTGTTCACTCTGTTGGTCGAACATAAAGTGATTCATGTCCCGGTACAGAACAAATTCCTGTTCCATGGGTATTTGGTCAGAACACCTCACATCGTTCCAAGGTGGTTTCTGGATCATATCTCCTCTTCTCCCTCATTCTATGGAGTTATGGAATTTCATTGGGGATGATAATGTGAATTTTAGTAGGAGTATCTCAGTAGTAGTAATATTTTAGTATTGGTACTATCTTGTGTCATTACGTATAACATTGTCATAGTTATCCTAAAACATTGTAATTCTTTTATAGAAAACGAGCATTTATCAATAAAAAAAATAATTCGATTTCCTTACTCTCATTTTTTTCCCCTTCCTTGTATACAGGCATGAAACTTAAAGTATATTTTTATTGAATTGCGCTTCATCGATTAGCTTCGGATAAGAGCAAAAGAAAGGCCTTCATCAGTTCATCTAAATGGTAAAGGATACAATTCAACTTGGTTTGTAAGTATCGAATAGAGAATTTCTTCAATAATCCTACGGTAGATTAGAGAGTGCAGCCTTATTGCTAGGATACATTAACAGGAATGTTAGCTACAAGAGTAAAGAAGTTATCCTTAAACTCTACAACTCTTATGTTAAGCCACATTTAGAGTACTGTATACAAGCATGGTCACCACATTTTAGACATGACATCAACCTGTTAGAGTCAGTACAAAGGAGGGCAACAAAAATTATACCTTCCCTAAAGCACCTCGAATATGAAGATAGACTGAGGGTACTAAATATGTTCTCATTTGAAAGAAGGTGTGTGAGGGGAGATATGATTGAGCTTTTTAAAATCTTTTCTGGGACGGATAAGTTGAATTTTATTTGAGTTATTTGAGTTGGAAGGTAGTAATAGGACTAGGGGTCACGACTTAAAAATTAAAAAAATAAAGGTGCAGGTTGGATGTTAGAAAATATTTTTTCACCAATAGAGTGGTAGATTATTGGAATATTTTGCCATCTGAGACGGTAGACAGTCCAAACTTGAATGTTTTCAAACGCAGAATAGATGATTTTATGGGGAGGGAGGGTTAACTTTGGGGGGTATTCTGGACTCATTCCTGTGGATGTAGTTTTTTTATTATTGTATATTACGATTGATTTTGATTTTGATGAGTCTTGATGATGATGCTCTTTGTTTTTGACACATTCCTGTGTATGGTTCGAATTGTATATTGTAGATGCATGATCGGACATAATCCTATGGATTGTTTAAATTGTATATTGTAGATGCATGATCTGACACAATCCTATGGATGCATTTTGTGGGTGGGTTTTGACAGATGCAGATGACCTTTGAAAGGCCCTTGTGGCTTTTGTCATCCGTGAAATTATGTTATGTTATGTTATGTTAAAGGAAGAACGTTAATGCCAAGGCGTTGAGGGTGGGGTTGCTACTATTGCAACCGACTCGCTGGTATAGCTCTGCCATTTTAACTTATTTTGAGTAGTCCCTTTCCACTTTGTATGTTTGAGTCAATACAGAGTGGATCACAAAAAAGTTAACCCAACTCTACATTTTAATATAATTTGTTCTAAAATTGAGATATGTTTGGAGTGTTTCTTTTGTTTGATGTAGAAAACATCTCTACACTTCCCTATAAATGGATTTGTGATTAAAAATCTTAGCCTTTAAGTAACATGCTTTAAAGTGGAGGGTACATAAAACAGATTTGCACGATTTATTTTGTTAAGTAACAAATGCTTTCATATTGAATTAATTAAAGAAAAAATTATATGATTTAATCCTTAGATATTGAGTACCGACACCGAAATAAAGGATTTGAAAAGTTCGTCATTTTTACCACTTTACCACTATATTTTAGCAACACTATCACGGTGAAGAAGACAGGATAGAGAAAGAGGAAGGTGGCAGATATTCCATGTGAGAACTGCTAGATGAGGAAAACCAGTATAGTGTTGCAACATATCTTAATGTCTAATTCTTTTTATTCTTATTCATGATTTTTCTTCCACCATGACAAAAGTGGGCTACCGTCATAAAAGGAGTGGAACGTCAGATAGACTTAAAGAAACGAAAGGGAAATCACTAATGTACTCGCATACATGTAGCGCCCAATTGCAAGGCGGAGTAGAGCCAACAAGGAACCTCACAAATGAACACCTCGTTGGCCCTATGAAATCTTGAAATTGGGTACACAAATCGAACATTGAAATAATATACCATCCTGTAGTAATGAATTAATGTAAGACAAAACAAATAATGTAAAATTCCAAGTTAATAATCTATGTATCAATGTAAAGCAGAAGGCAAGTGAAATCGTTCTGCTCCCACGCGAAAGTACAAACACACATACATTAGGAAACAGATGCGAGCCGAAGGTCTGGCCACAAAGATAACAAAGAAGGTGGAAACAGCTGTGTACACATTAAACGGAATCTGATCTGACCCGCCTCCCGTCTTCTCTAGTGGTTAGCGCGCTTGTCGGCAATCGTTGGGTCAGCAGTTCGAATCTCCGTCCGGACTCTTTTTAAAGCTGACATTATTTATTAGGTAGGTTACGTCTGTGACCAGGCATCACGTGGGTAGATTGAGCTCGTAGATATGCAAGCAGTCCACCTAAGAGAAGGATAACTCTGATTTTTAAAACCCTGGAGCCACAGGAATAATTTGCCTCTCCCAGAAGATCCTCTGTGAGTATGAAAGACAAAATCAATCTTGCTATAGATCTTGTTTGATAAAGCACGGTTAGGTTCCCAAAGTCAGATACTATCTTGATACGCATACACCCTTTAACCAAACAAGCTCCGCCCAACAGTCTAGGAGAAGAGAAGCTACGCCCCCTTAATTGGCGTTAGTATAAATAAGCGGGCAGAAACATTCTTATTCTAATTAGTATATTATTAACATTATTATTAGTAGTATCATCATTCCGTACCTCGTCCTCAATCCGTTCTTCCATAGTTCCAACAATCTGACGCAGAAGGAGACTTACAAGAAACACTGATTATTAACACTGATAGTGAGCCAAAGTCGTGAGCACACAAACGAACCACGGAAAACTCAACAATTTCACTTGCCCCAACTGAGGTAGCCCTAAGCCAAGATTAAAGCCCACGAAACCGCCATTTTTCTAACGAGTCCTTCCTTCTGCCAACCAACAACCAGGTTACCATTCGAACCCAGCCTACAAGCGGATTACCCAAAATAACACTTTGGAGTCAGACCAAACACGACTGTAAGGCCGCCTTAGCCTGTCACTTATAAACTGGCGACACACTTACCACCCCCATATACATACGTGAGATATCCATATAATAAAGTATAAAAAGGGTAAACTTAGCCCCTCCGGAAATTTTACTTGACTCGTGTTCACGAGACTTACGATCTCGAACATCCTCTCATTTCGGAAACCCTGTAGGATATGACCAATGTGGTAAGTTACCTTGACTGTGGTTACGCCCTCTTGGAGATATGCGGTACAGTAGATACTTTACTATAACCAGTTGGCAGCTTTCTTCGAGATAAAGTCGAAGTGATCTTTCCACTGAAATGTGTGGCCAATAGTTAAGAAGACGCCCCAGCAGAATTGACTGCTTTCGTTTAAGGTAAAGTCAAAGTGATGTTTCCACCGAGATGTGAGGCTAACAGTTGAGATGACGCCCCAGCAATATGACCCCACTATGATTTTCGTCGAATAACAGGATGCTTCTGGCTTCAATTTGGTTCGGCTATGATGACGACTGGACCAATCGACGTAGAGGATGATAAAAACTTCAGTTCTTGAGTTTTTATTCTTTGTTTTGTGAAGGATGAATAGATTATCGTCCGCAGTTTCTTCCCCTTCCCCCTTGGCGGGGAGAGAAGGGAAAATACCCCTGGGGGATTCCTTTCGGCTCTCCAACGGCCTTCTTAACAAGGTCCCACAGTGCTTGGTGGGTCCGAGGGAGAAGTTACGGTGGGGTGCCGTGGAGGGATGGTAGAAGAAGAAACAAGGGTGAAAAGAGAAATCAATAGGTTAGAATAAGTTGATCTAAGTTGACCTTGTTCCTGCAAGCAGGGGGATAAAAGACAAAGAATGGTACATACCATTTCTAGAACCAACTGATTAACGTGGAATCTGAACTACGGTCCCTAAAATTTTCTATCTGTTGTTGGTCTTTCATCTATCCAGTCGTTCTGTACAACTTTTCCGTAGTTGCAGGAGAGCCGCCAATCTCTGTTACTCTCCCTGTTATTCATATTCCCTCTTTATACTCTTTAATTAGTTTAACTGGTTATCCGTCTCGTCTGTTATTTGTTTTCATTTATTCACTGTTGCATTCATGTGTATTCTGTTGCATTCATGCCGTTGAGTTATTTTGTTTTTTTGTAATTATTTAGTTGTAGTTACTGTTTTTTATGTTGTTTCCGATTGTCATCACTTAGGGTTTTCCCTTTGTCAATTTTCATTTAGTTCACTCCAGGTTGTTGTTGTATATTTTTCACTTTTTGAGTCTTCATCGGTTATCCCTCTTTTTGTTCCTGTTCGGGATTCTTGTCCCGTAAGATTATCATGGTTGGGATCATTGTAATAGTCGTTAGTTTTTGTCGTGTTAGGGTTAATTCCACCTCTGTTTGATCATTTGGAGGGGGAATGGTGAGCCATTGGCCACCATGGATCGTTTCAGTTGTCTTTCCTTGACTCTCTGGTGGACCTTTTGGTAGTTTAGGGATCACCACCATTACATTTCCCATTTACAAAGTCTTTGTATGTGTTCCGGTGTAAGGTGACACAATCGCTAGGGTAAATTCTTATTTTGTCAGTGAGTTGTAATTGCTCAATAAATTCCTCATCCTCTTCTACCTCTCCCGTCTTCAACCTAAGGGCCCACTTGACTTTTCCTTCGTTTAGGCCTTAGGGCTTTGACTATGTCCTGTTACCGTTTCCCCCTCTGTAAGGGGTATTCTTCGCTGATATACACTTTGAGTTTAAGGGCTGCTGCCTCAATCCTCCTAGTGTTGCCTTCCACATCTATATTATTTTCTTCTTCTCTCATTGTTTTTTGGTTTACGGATTCTGATTCTTTTCTTGGTTTCGGTTTCTTCCCTCTTGTGGGCTTTGCCACATTTAGAAATTATATTTCAGAGGATTCTTATGGAACCACATTTTTTTCCTACCATTTTTCTCGATCATTGTGTTGAAGCAATCTGAGAAGTTCCTGACTTTCCTATGTTCATTAGCGCGCGCATAGTATGCACGTAAGAAGTTCCTTTGAGGAATCATTCAGTATGTTAGATGAGTTTTTGTCTTGCTCATTAGTTGTACTGTGGGCTTGGCCACTCTACCGAAAGTTGCATTTTTATTATTGGCTCTCTTGTTTCTTTCTTTTCTTTTGTTAGAATAATTTCCTTCCTCTTTAGGCAAGCCATTGCTATTGTGGACCGCGTCGGTTGGCACAATCCTTCCATAAATGCCCTCATTGGCAGAATTCATAACAGCTTGGTTTCTCATCTGTACAGTTTCTTGTAGTGTGACCTTCCATCTTGTAGCAATTGAAGCAGATGTGTATGTTGATGTGCTTTTCTCTTTCCATATTTTCAGGTGAAACGCTCATACTAAACAAAAGCATGCCCCTCTGGCAGATGTTGTTTGTCATTTCTTCTATCTTGGCGAACACTATTTTAAAAACATGTGAATCATTTTCAAATTTTATTATCTCATGTATAAAAATTAGTTGGTGATTCTTTTTATCTTCGCTTTTTGTCTCTTCCTTTGTATGTGAGCCTACCTACATGTCTATTTTACGACATATGAGGCTGTTGTGAATGTAATTTGTGGGAAAATTCTGGGCAGAAGCACAATTGTTTTTAGTGATTCTATTCCTTCAGTTGAGACTAATCTTTCTAAATTGCGCTCTGTGTAGCAGATTGCGATGTATCCATTTGACTCGTCTAGGATTCGGATTAGGGAAACCTTTAGGTCTCCGTATAATATTTCTATCACTTTTCCTTTTTCGGGTTTGTTATTCTTCTCGAGTGTCCTTAAGGGTACACTGAAGCATTCGAGTCTGCATCCTCTTCCTTGGGTGGGAGGCATTCTGCCATTTCCTTATCCTTACCGAGCCTCCTCCCAAGGTACTTAGTGTTTTTTTTAAGCTCTCCTCAATCAATACTTGTCCTTCGAACCTTCCGTGCAATCTGAAAATAAGTTTTGTCAGGACACTTCTTTTCTTTCTTTCGCACCGCCTATGGGTCCATATATACCTCTATATTATAGAAGCACTCCTCGTCCACTCTACCTAAATAGCTCTGCTGCTATTAGGCGCTTTCACTAAACTTTGGGGTAGTGGTCCTAAATACCCTTCTTCTTCGCGTATCACTAATGGGGCTTCCTTCTAGGGTTCACTACGCCCTACTTAAGAGTGGTTCTGAGCAGTGTGGTGGTTGAATCGTGATGCTTATAGGGAGTGAAAAAAGTGTAGAAAATTAGGCATAAAAAAGAGAAAATTAAGGATAGATCCCCCTTTAGGGTCTCACACCCACCCACTGGAAACAGGGAGAATCTCTAATCAGTCCAGTAGGTGTATATCTTTCTTCTTTCTGGTAATTTTATTTTTTCTATTCCAATGAAATTTTGGTGTTTCTTCCACTCACTTGTCCTTGGCTTTGCCTCCTTTATCAGGCGCGTGGCTCTTCGTTTAAAGTTTGTTTCCAGTAGTCTGGTTGAGTACCGGACGAGAACGCCCGGACTCCCCCACTTCCCCATTCGCCTTCCTCCCTATGCTCTAAGGCACTGGGGGAGGTTTAGGGAAAGGGATAGGAAGAGGAGGAAGAGCGATAGTAAAGTGAGAAACTAGTAGAAGATTAAACATCTGACCTAGGTGGTCTTGGCCCTAAATCTAAACACAGTGTCAATACTACGGTGTGTATCGCCTACCCTCATTTTTATGTAGAATTTGTTGGAAATGCCAGCAGTGAAGTGTTATGAAGAAAAGGAATCAAATTAGAGAGTTGCAAGTTTGCTTGGAGGTCAAGCTAGTCTCTGGCCGTTGTTAGATATTTATAAGTTGCAGTTTTAGTCTGAGAGTAAGTCCCTGAGTTTCAGGTTAATCTTAATCTTGTCTTCAAGTTGTGTTTTTGTGTTAGTTGGTGTTCAGCGTTCAAGCCGTTATTAGTTTGTAAGTCTGTTATTGGTAAGTTTATTGTTCTTGTTTTACTTTGTATGTATTCGTTGGTGACTTGCTCTGTAGCTGTTTCTAGTATGAATGTTTTGGCTTCATTTTCTTTTATTCGATCTTCTGGTTAATTTGTTCTCTTATTTATTTTGGAAGTCATTTTCCTTGTTTTAGTATTTATTGGTAAGTCATAATTCTGTTTCCATCTAAAAGTTATCTTAATCGATTATTTTAATCGGGATTTCATCTTTATCATATTCGGAGTTTATATTTAACTTCTCTATGTAAATGTATCTTCCTCTTCTTTCTTTCTGTGCATTGCCGTCATGCTGCTATGAAGCAATCGATGTGGTCCCCATCAAGCCCTTTGCACTATTTGATTGGCTAGTTTTTCGCCAATTTCATATCGCGTCATTTCAATGCTGCTTTCGCTCTTTCCTTTATTACCTTCTCTACGCAGGTCTTCCATCTTCTTTATATCATTCTCCTGTTCTTTATAAGATACATTACTTTGTTTTAGAACCTCTTCAATTATATGAGGCTGGTTCTTGACAGTGTGCACATCGCAATTGTCGGATAGATTAGTGTGGGCTGGATTATTGATTTGTAGATTTTCTTCATGTTCTGTTAACTGAGTAATCTTGGCTTCCATAGTAGTTTTAATCTAATTTTTCCTTTTTTAGTTCTGTCGTTTACGTGTTTCCTGTAACCAGATTTAGACCCAGTACTTTAAATTTGTTGCTGTATCTGTATCTTTCTGTAGACTAGTATAATCTTGAATTTCTCTCGATTCGTGTTAATTTTCCATTTCTGTTTATATTGATTTATCCTTCCTCTTTCTTCTCTCGTTGTTCTTGCTTGTAATTGACTGTGCCTGTACGGGGGGACACAATCACTTGTGTTATGTCATCCGAAAATTGTATGTTCATACATCCTTCGGTTGATAGCGTATATACTGGACTCAAACACCCGCCCAGGAAAACCCGGGTTTCAAGCTTTAAAAAATCTCAATGGTGACTCTGTGTCTCAATATTTATCTCTTTTTTAATTCTTTATTTTTATTTCCTTTTTATACAATTTTATACACCATAGGTAAAAAATAGACATTCGCTCAGTTGGCGTTAAATCTGAACATAACATAAAAATCATATTACAAGCAAAAAGTAATTATCTTACATGCTAACGTTATAATAATAGTAAATCAAAAATGAATCCATTTTAATAATCATATCTTACTTCTATTAGATCAGGCCCAATATAGATTAGGAGTTAGCTTTTAAATTCGCACATGTCAACACGAACCTGATCCAAGTTAACAGGTTTATTTAATTTCAATAACATATTGCATTTATATATATATATATATATATATATATATATATATATATATATATATATATATATATATATATATATATACATATATATATATATATATATATATATATATATATATATATATATATATATATATATATATATATATATATATATATATCTGGTTAAGAAGGCAATGTTGTATCTAACTAAGCTCTTTGTCAAGTCCTCGGAAGGAGCACTTCTCACAGTCACGAGAGGATAACGATAAACCAGCTTTTCTACGGCAAACAAATATTTGCCGATCAATCAGCTATTTTAATCGTTATCCCTGTTTTAGGTAAAGATTTGATCTAATATTTTCCATTTATATTCAAATACATTCATATTAGGTGATTAACTTAACCAATCACGTATTTAACACTATTCCCTCACATTCTGTGGTATTTTTTTTTAATGGGACATCGCGATGGCTGTTTCCTTCAAATTATGATTATAAGAAGAATTACATGATTATTAAATTTTACCTTTAACTAATACAATCAGATCAATTTTTATTCAACACAATCTGGTCATCCTCATCCCTTGTAATGCTTATACACAAGATTCTTTAATCCATTTATAGACTATTAATAACTATTTATTATAAATAAATACAATAATTTAGAAAGTAGACGTAACTAATGCTCGTGATAAAAATGAATAATTACAAAAGGCTGTTTAGGGTATTTAGCTCGTGAATGCATAAATATGCAATTTAGATAACACGCGCACAAGCAGCTACTGAAATTCACCTTTTTATTTCTTATCCTGTGATGGAAATTAGGAGGAAATATAGTTTGGGAATGAAAAACTAAGATGTATAGAAATTTTAAACTCAGTTTCAGTATAATAAAAAAAGAGCCATAATGGTAAAAGATGGTAAGCATGAAAGAAGCCGTGTCAGCTATAAATAAGGTCATCCAGCACATAAGAGTCAGCGTCAATTGATGACAGAGGATGGTGAGTCGGGAATCGACAACATTAAGTACTGAAAGAAGTCTTTTTCTAAAAAAAATTAATATAATAAAATAAATCATATGGAAAACGAAAAACCTTCAAAAAGGGTGTATTGTGTTGTGTTGATCGGTGTGTAGAAGAGATTAGGCGATTGTCTTTTGATTTTATCTCTGTTGTTGCAATCTTCTTTTGGTTCTTCCTGATTTTTCTCGCTGTCTTACGTAATTTATTTTTTTTTCTCTCTCTGCTTGTACGTGTTGCAGTTTTCCTTGTAATTTTTTATTACTAAGACTGGCTGTAATGCCTCACTCGCGGGTCAATAGGTGAGAGGGAAATAAATTTAATGAAGTAGGAAACGATGTGGTCACCAGGAAAAGCTTTGGCTAAGTCAGAAATTTACTTAGACAAGGAGTCTTCAAGGCAAATACTGACTGCTCTGTCCAAGATGGATACTCTTAAAGATGGTATGTTCTTGCAGTTTCTGTATCCATTCTTTGTTTCGCGTTTGTATTTAGAATATCTGATTAGGAAATAATCTAAAAACTTGACTGCCCAATCACCTCATTAGTATTAGTGGTTTTAAAACATTTTAAAAAGATTAGATCTCAGTGTGAAACATGAGTCAGCGATTTTTTTAACCGCAATTGTATAGAAATAACTGCAATTATATAAATATAACTGTCGAGACTAATAAAAATAACCCATGGTAGATTTCACTTCCCTTAAATTCCTATTAGATTCTCAAGAAATTAATTTTGCTTTTCTAAAAGAAAACTAAAATTATTTTAATATGAAAATAATATATTAATTCAGAAAAGTAGTTGATATGATTATTGACATTGCTTTCCCATCGTTTAACCAAACAGGGAAAACTTCCTTTCTTGAAGAATTCATTCGGTTTTGCTGAAATATATTTGTTACCCTTTTCCATCTCTTTCATATCAAAGTAAACTTTGCCACTTAGGTTTTGTGGTAAAGACTTTAATAAATGATAATCAGATAGACGAGGGTCGAGTGAATAAGAAGTATTAAGAGGAAGAGAGAATAAGTACAAAACTCCCAACCTAACGCAATCATTCTCCTATGGCCCAACATACTACATGTGGGCTTGAATTATCATGAAGGAGGAGGACGTTAGAGTTCAATAGCCTCATTGTTGAACATAAAGGTTTGTAGTATCTGTTTGCTTAATATTGAGGAGTTCATGGTAGATAACTACTTTCTCACCACACTACATCCAAAGTATCGCCTTCTATTGAAACACAGGGGTAGAAATGTTGGGGTTGGCAAACCAATACATTTTTTCGCTTAATATTGCATTAAAGAACGTTCTTTTACTTCTCTCATAACCATCTGCACAGAAATGGGTCACGAAAAATCGAGATAAGAGGGATTTAGAAATTTTAACACGTTGTAAACGTTGTCCTTCAGAAAGTTGAATGTGGCGCCGAAACACTCTTTTTATCAATTTTTTCTAGATATTAATAAAGCTTTATAAAAAGCTTAATACTTACAACATTCAGCTGTAAACAGTTTGTAGAAAATTGAGAATAATCGAATCAACTTTTTGGTGTATTACGATACTTCGGCCACTAAACTCTATGCCAGGGGGAGTTATTTAATTTTACTTGGATTCCCATGTTGTTCCCGCAGGGACCGCGAGGGAATATGTCTGGCTTTCTTTTAGCAGAGGGTGTGGTTAGCGGTAGTCTAAATTTGGAGTGGTTTCTTCACCTTTTCGGAGGCTGCGATTCTTCTCACAATAATATCGTTCTTACTGACTATTATAGCACCTTGTTGGTATGTAGGTTTAGAGCAGCGGTTTTCAACCTGGGGGCCATGTCAAGAACTTAGGGGAGGTGGCATAGTGAGCTGTTAGAAATTATACATTTCTAAATAATCAAAATTAAAAAAACCTGCATCACTAATTCTGTTCTGGGAGAAGAAATTTCCTTTTTAATTTCTTACATCAACAATAAAATTTTAACAGTTACATAAATTAATGGCAAAATTAAAGAAACACATGACTAAATGGTTAATGGCAAAATTTAACCGGGATAGATGGTTGATCCATCATTTTGCATTGGTGTCTAAAACTCTCCCTAAAGAACTTTGCAAGATCTTAGACTTGGGGTCAAATGTGTCAATTTTGTGAAAACTGGATTTGGAGCATGAAGTTCTTCTCTTTTAATCCAAAGTTCGCTGACTTTCAAAGGGCAATGTTGTGAATCGACTGTTTGAACTTCGGAGGGAGGGTAAATTATTCCTGGATATGCAAGAGAAAGATGACCTCTTGAGTCAATTCAATGAGGTTTTGTGGCAGCCACGCTTTGCATCCTCAGTAGATATATTTCAGCAGTTAAATAGGCTGATTGTCAGACTACAGGGCTAGGAAAGAAATGTGTTTCACCAGATGGAAGGTCTTTGTGCATTTCTTGCCAAGATTCAGAATTGGCAAAGAATTGGCGGTGCCGTCAATGTGGCCATGTTTGAAGACCTTTTAACTGTTCTTGTCGAGGATGAAGAAGATCGTCTGATTGACCTATTACTTAAAACTGAAATTACTCATCATCGGAGATCCTTAGAAAGTGAACTTAAAATGTACTTCCCAGAATTAGAACAGGAAGAAGGGAAGTTCGTGAGGAATCCATTCACGAGCAAGCTTAATATTACTACTATTTCCTATGATGTTCAGGACGAATTCCTTGATTTCAAAAATGATTCTCCTTCCAAAGATTTGTATGAAGAAAACAATATCTGAATGTATTCTAGTACAAACCTTCCAAGAATCCTAT
Source organism: Ceratothoa steindachneri (assembly GCA_963969495.1). Taxonomy (NCBI): domain Eukaryota; kingdom Metazoa; phylum Arthropoda; class Malacostraca; order Isopoda; family Cymothoidae; genus Ceratothoa; species Ceratothoa steindachneri. The sequence goes on from OZ018317.1 coordinate 212,276,028, forward strand.
ATACAAATATGAAGTTCAAATATAATCATTAAATTTCCCTAAACAGACGTTGAAATCTATTGCAACTAAACATTTTAATGATAATCACGTCTCGAAAGACAAAGCTGAATATTGCCCGAACAAGATACTCTTGTTTATCTGCCACTTAAGACTACTTTAATTGAGTTTTAAGTTGACACCAATCGTCACCCCATATACTAAATTGCTCTTAATTTCGGGCCGTCACCAGGTACTTTATAAAATAAAAATGTCATATTTTGGGCTCTGACTAAATTACACTTTTATTTCTACTATTTTACATATTTATTAGATAAATGAACCCCAATTCTACACCCCCTCCGAAACTAACGAGGGCTTTGACAACTCCGAGTGAATTTTGAAGACATTGAATGTATACTCTTTACCCTGGAAGATTACATGGAAAGAGATTCAATTTATTGCTTTATTAGAGTATTAAAAAAAATTTAGCCATTTTTATTGAATATGCGAAATAATATGGTAACATAAAAAACGGTATTATTTACATTTAAGAGAATTAATTTTGTATTATTGCCCGGAATATCGCTCCCCTTTAGGCACTGTGTAAACATTAATTACGTATATGCAATTTTATAATGATGCTTTTCACCGTATGTTAAAATTAATGCTATTTGTGGGGTAAATTAAATGGTCTTGAGTTCCATGAAGTTATAAGAGAAACACATGTAAAAATCTTGCGGAGCAAAATGGAGAAGGTAGGCCTCGATTTTGAGTCGTTCGTCGATGAGGAAAGAGTAGCGATTAGCGGACACCGTTGACCTTGGACTGCGGCGAGAGTAGGCGCGGAAACAGGGGGAGGGGGTTATGGGACTGAAGCCCCCTCCTGCCTAAATTTCAGACAGTTTATGTTTATATTTCATTTTTAAGCCATACTTGTTATTCAGAAAGAGTTACAAAGAGCTACAAGGAGCTACAAGGAAAATAAGTACCCTAGAAGACCTTACGGTCCATACAAGGAGGGTACTTTTGGCGCAATCTTCGAAGGTGTCCGTTGGCAACCTCGAAGATCACTCGCGAGGATCTTAACGGAAATTTCGCAAGACTTTATCTAGTCTTAACTTGAACTGGTGAACAGAATCACTGTTGACAACTTCCGTCGGAAGTGCGTTCCAACTACCGCAGATACTGTAAGTGAAGAATTTCCCACACATATCACGGTGGTATCGCTTCAGTTCAAGTTTAAAGCCGTGATTTCTTGTTCTTCCCTCGCTGAGCTGGAAAATATCCCCGTAGTCCAGTCTGTCGAAGCCTCGAATATTTCAAATGCTTGGATAAGCTGACCACGTAGTCTCCGGGTCTCCAGCGAGAAAATATTTAATTCCCTTAATCTATCTTCATAACTTTTATGTCTGATAGAGGGAATCAGTTTGGTTGCCCTGGCTTGCACGCGTTCCAATCTCGCGATGTCTTTTCGGAATGAAGGACTCTAAAATTGTAAGGCATACTCCAGGTGCGGTCAGACGAGGGAGTTGTACAGACACAGTACTATCTCCTTGTTCCGATATCCAAACTGTCGCTTCATATACCCTAACATCCTTTGGGCTTTCTTCTCCACCTCAATACACTGTTTCGAGAACTTGAGGTCATTCGTGATAGTGACACCCAAGTCCTTCTCAGTGTCGGTGGATTCAAGAGCAGTTCCCTTAAGGATATAGGGTGATTGAGGATTTCGGTGGCCGATATGCATCACTTTGCATTCGTTTACGTTGAAAGGCATTTGCCACGTATCAGACCACTCCACAATCTTTTGAAGATCATCTTACAGGCGGTCAGTATTTCCATTCTGTGCAACGTTCATACCAAGCTTGGTATCGTCGGCAAAATTGGAAATCTTGGCAACCATGTCACCGTCCATGTCGTTGACGTAGATGATGAATAGTAGTGGTCCTAGGACAGAACATTGAGGCAGTCCGCTAGTAACGGGCACCCACTCAGAAGCCTGTCCATTCAGCACCACCCGTTGCCGTCTGCCACTTCGCCAGTTCTCTATCCAGCCGGCTACTTTTCCGTCTATGCCCAGCGCTCGCACTTTCCGGAGAAGGCGGCGGTGTGGTACCTTATCAAAGGCTTTCTCAAGGTCTAAGTACACCACATCCACCGCCTTGTCCCGATCGTGCTCACTGAAGACGAAGTGAAAGAATTCCACAAGGTTCGTCAGGCATGACCGTTGCCTTCGGAAGCCGTGCTGGGAACTCCTCAGTAGCAGCTTTGACTCTAAATGCGACGTCATTTTGTCCACCATGATGCTTTCCATGAGTTTACCGACTATCGAGGTCAGACTGATAGGTCGGTAGTTCGACGTTCGGCTATGGTCTCCTTTCTTAAAGATAGGAGTCACCTCCGCTTCACGCCAGTCTCTAGGAACGCATTCGGTCCGGAATGACATGTTGAAGATTGCGCTTAGGTGTCGTGACACTTGATCGCGCACTTCTTTCGACACTTTAGGTAGAAACCCATCCCGGCCAGGTGACTTATTCGTCATTAGGTCAGTGATCTTCTTTTTTATTTCTCCTTCGGTGAAGTCCATATCCTTCAGCTTTTTCCCCGAGTAGGAATCCACTGGCTGGGGGATGGGACCTCATTCTTCAGTAAACACTAAAGAGAAGTAGTCGTTGAGGAGGTTAGCATTTTTCGCATCTGAGTTCTTTAAAGCGTTGCGATCGAATGTATCTCATATGACACATGTCCTAAATGAAGGTAAATCTCAAAAATAATTATTAAATTCAGCATTATACCTGAACTGACGTCAAAAAAATACAATTCATAATTTTCTGATGTGTGGTAAACAGTTCCTGTGTGAATTACTGTTATTTATTATCAATGGTGTGTAAGATAACCATTATTAATCATCAATGGCCTTTTCTCAGACTACTCAAAGAGAGGAATTCAGGTGCCTTCCCCCCCCACCTCCCTCCGAATTTTTATCTTGGATCCGCCATGGAAGCTTCTTGTTTGGCAGGCGTTACTTCGAGTCTTTTTCAACATGTAGAGAATGAGATGAACTCGTGACTTGACTGATCTAGACTAAATGAACTACCTCTCCACAAGCCGGTTTTATTTTCACCAAGTTTGGGGATTCTTGGGTATCCCCTGTTTGGAAAAGAATTGAATCCCCAGGGAAAATCCCTCCCTTACAAACGAAAAGGAGATAGCAAGAATCTTATTTGCGAAAAGCAGGGAAGGTTAGTTTCTCTTTTCTCGTATCACAAAGGCAGGCGGAAGCTCACCCGGAAGATTCCCTGGTCGCATGGGAATACCTGTATACAATCGTAAGGGAAAATACAAGGGGCCAGCGTCCTCCACAAATCTAAGAGGTATTTTTGTCTTCTAAAACGTAATTAATTTCTTGACAGCCTAATATAATGCTAGGTAATACAATTATTTAAAGTATTCTGATCAGTGATTATCCCGACCAAAAATATTGGATGCTTACACCACGAAACTGACTGGATGGATTACACTGAAATATATATATATATATATATATATATGTACTAATAAATTTATAATAAATACACCAAAATAAATGTTTGTATCGAAGACGCATCTTTTAGTCAGGACCGCTTGAATTGTAGGTCCATTTCCCTAATTACGATGGACAAAAATCCTATTTTCGATAGCCCACAGTTATGGCTAATGATGTGAGTCCTTAACAATTCAAAACAGATCAACAAGCTTCGGATGAAAGGGCTCGGTTCTCTTAGGCTTTCAAAATGAAGACGCATATAAAAAGTTGGCCGATTTTTAGTTTATAAAAAAGTAGATAAATGAATACATCTGTCTTTGAAATGGGTTAAAGGATTTTTCCATAAAGGGATCAAAGAATCCAAGTCGAAATAGAGATTTGTGTTGAACTATTTGTGCGTGTGTGTTTATATGGAGATATCTTAGCTTTATATTGAAGTGTGTGATACCTTTCAGCATATTGAGTGTACCATCCAGTTGGCGTCCGCTTACTAGCCATAAGAAAAAAGAAAACCCAAATCATCTGGATGTTTCTCGATGTTTTTAATGTATTTTTATTTATTCCCTGTCCGGGATGGAGAAGTAACAAGCACATTGAACATAATTTCTTTTAGTGGAAGAAATAGCAAATGGTGAAAAAAAACGATAGCATTTTTCACTCAATGATTGAAAGAATGAAAATAAGGACTTAGAGGTGCAAGAGAAATATGGTAAAATTGAAAATATAGAATAATAATGTTAAAATAGAAATGAGGTATCATAAGCCTTCCCCCCCTTATAACAATGTGCACAGAGCACCAAGTACTTAATTGACTAATTTTATGCTTTTAATTATCTAACGTACACATGTAAGTAATTGAGAGTAAAGTTTTGGTTCATTCCCTTTGTTTTTAGTTTCAGTCTTTTTCATTTCTTCATTTTTATTATTATCGCCTAGTTTTAAAATTTTAATTTGACTAAACAATATTTTCCACTAAGCCTTTCCTTATTTATTGATTCATTCATTCAGTTCAAGATGGTTAGTGAAAAAACCCGAAATGTTGAATTGTGAAATAGAGAAATGGAATTCCCTTTGAACATCTTTTCGTTCATCCTATGTACAACTTATCTATGATTCGTAGAAAAATGGAATAAAATTCAAACCCCCAAAAGTAATTTTTATTTTTTGGCCTAAACTCCATTGAGGTCAAAAGACTTTTGCAAGCGATGATACCATCCATTTAAACCATTTCAGTAAACCTGACAATTAAACAAAGTTAAATCAGTTCTTTTAACATCATCAACAAAATAAAAACGAATATAATTCGTGTTTTTTTAAGGGTTTGGAAACATAAAAAATCAAATGACGAAGCTCAATCCGACTTTTTTTGTTGTTTTTCCATTGATGATGTCAAAAAGACTGTTTTAACTTGGTATAATTCTCAGAGTCCTCAATTTTAAATAAATGGTTGAAATGGATGGTAACCTGAGAATTAATAGGTTCCAAGCCATTTCGTTTATTTTAACATTCACTGTGTTAACAGGAAAAGAAAGCGATAGAAAGACGAAAAACAATGAAGCCATCTCGAAACGAAAGATTCGTGTTTATTAGATTTCTAAAATAAATGACTATCGCTAACGTGTTCTATTTTTTATATCGGTAAGCTTAATAATTATTATATATTAAAAATATATGCAGATACATAAAAATATTCATATAAAATATTAATATACACGTACATAATTAAACCGTGGATACATTTATGAGGATATTTATGGACTTAAGATGAAGAAAAGGTTTACATAGCACCCTGTTTTTTATTTGAAATTCCTTGTCGAGCATCGTAATAATTAGGGCGTGCAAATTGTAAAGTGCTTCAATAAGATTTATAGTCAAAAACAAATTTGATTTAATCTTAGCACATTCAATGATATATCTTTGTATATGAGGAATATTTTTATAAATGGCAACCAACTTTTTTCCATCTACAGATTTTGTGTGATTAAGATGATGAATGTGAAAAAAAAGATGTATCGTTTGACATGTTATCACGAAATAGATTTTTTTTACTCTCTCACTTAGATTAAAATAGCTCAAACCATATATATATATATATATATATATATATATATATATACTAATATATATATATACAGAAAGAGAGAGAGAGAGAGAGTGGACTGTCTGTCCACTCTATTAAGTGGTCCTCCAGCCTTTCCATCTTCTCGTCATTCTCTTCGAGCGTTACTTCATCCAAGTTTGCTGGGATGTAGTTCCTGAGCAAACGCTCGTAATTATCCCAATTCACTTTGTTGTAGTCCTTCCTTGCGCGGGCTGGAATTAATATAAGTTTTACATTGATTTGTAGATTAATCCCTATATGGTTGCTATAATGAATTACTTTAGGGTCATGAGACAATTGAAGGGGAGGAGGAAATTGGGCAAGCAGATGTCAGTCTTGGTGGCTTATCTCTCCGTGATGTAAGTTAGAAAGTTGGGACCAAGACTCTGGACGATGTTCCTGTCCAAGAGGGTGTACAAGCATCCACCTATTCCATTTGTGTGAGTATACCTGGACTCTAAACATCGTGCATTCAGATCCCCCATTAGAATAGTGGGGACCCTTCGCCCGAATATACTCGTGATAGTATGGTTCGGTAAATAGTCGCGCCTCTGGGGTTGATATCCTGTGGCGATTACCATTTTCCTCCAGGCTCATGTCTACCTCAATTGCGAAGTAAGACTCTTCTAGGTTCCAGGGTTGCTTGTACTTGATTCCCTCTTTTACCGCAATGGCTGCTCCGTCGGAACGTTATTAAGAGTGGTTTACAGTTAACTCTTCGTAATTCCATCTTTCCATGGTTTCACACTGTGTTCTGAAATTAGGATTATATCGGCATCGATTGTTCTAAAAATATTTCCGTACTGCACTCTTTTTGTTATCCATCATTGGTGTTAATGCTTAAGATTCTTAGGTTAGTTACTATGCGTTGTGAAGTGTTATTTTATCTTCTTTGTAGTCTGGGGTCCCTATTAGATACTGTCTTCGGCGGTGGATGGTTAGGATTTTCTTCCTTGATTGGTTCCATACGTTTATTCTTGTTTTTATTTTTCTTGATGGGGCTGGGATTTTGGACCTGCTTCTAGAGGCCCTTTGCTATCTAGTGTTGTGGACTGGCTTGTTTCCTCTTCTGAATCAGATTACGAGCCGTTAGTACTGGTCTCTTCCTCTTGGCTTTCTTCTGTTTCTTCTTCAGATGTTACCAGCTTCTCTTGACTTTCTAGGCTTGAGGGTTTGGGTTGGGCGACTGCCATATTCAAAACTTTTGCCGAGTCTGGGGTTTAGGGCACCTTGACTATCGGCAAGTTGTTAGCTTGAAACATTGCGTTAAGCTCCTTCTAATAGGATCCTGTTGTCTCTATTGTTCATAATGCGAGCGTGAATTATGCTCGTTAGTATCTTCGCGCTCATTTCACTGTTCAGGTTTGTCGTCTGGTTTGTAATTTGAGGAGTGTCTTTTGAAGCTGCGGCCGCGTAGTTCTGGTTACTTCGGGTTCGCGCATTCTCTTCTTTTCTTCTTATTATCTCTTTTCTCTTTGGGCAGTTAAGGGCCCGAAGATGTTGTATAAATTGGGAATCGGTAAGTAATTTCGACGGGGCGGCTGATAGGCAGCTTCCACGGTTAGGCTTCACACCAGGGTTGAGATTTCAACAGCAACGAATGATTCCTCTAAGTCTGGTTGTAGGGGAATCGTCACTCCTCCGTTCTCTCGCGGTGGAGTCACGAGGCGGTTACCGCAAAGACATCCGGCCCCAGGCACTGTCGGGTCAAGCGCGTAACCGCAGCCCCGCACCACTCGTCGCTATGAAAGACCTAGAGGTTGAAATGCAAGATCTTCCCCAGGAGAGTGAGATTCAATTTCACGTCAAGTAAGAAATTGGAGACGTGTTTCTCCCAAGCTCGAAGGCTAACAAGGAGCCGATGTAAGACTTGGTGAGAAAAACCGTGTGGCATAAGAACCCTTCTGGGGCCGTCCTTAAGCCCCTCCCCCTCTTACCACTCCCTCAGTGGGGTGACAAGGTATAAATAAGGAACACTGAGGAAAATCGTGGTAGAATACGTCAGTCTCCAGGTGACGAAGTCCCCGGATTAAGACCTCGGGCTACCGAGACTGGACAGGTAGATTACTTGGCTCGCCAGACCAATAAGTGCCCTGCAAGAGAGGCAGGGCTACCTACCTTAAGGGGCTAAGAAGCAGCTCATCCTCGAGCTAGTCCATAGTTATCAAACGAAACGTTAAGTTAACTTTGTTAAGTTCAACTTACTCTCGTTAGAGGACTCCTCATATCCTGGTGCATTTTAAACACCAGGGGTATTCATCGTCCTTGGGGAATTAAAGAAAGAAGGAAAAGGCTCCCCATCGAGCCCGTTACTCGGTGGCCACACCGAACTCATAAATTAACTTGGTTGAGGAACCAAGTTCAACTTATTCTCGTCAGAGAAACCCCCTCCGTTATACTCGCCCTTGAAGAAGACTGGAACTAAGAAGAAGCTCATCCTCGAGCTAGTTCCTGGTTACCAAACCGAACTTTAAGGAACTTATTCTCGTCAGAGAAATATCCCCTCATCGATCCTCGCCCTTAAAGAAGACCCTCCCTGAGTTCAGTCCTCGCCCATGAGGAATTAAGTAACGAAAGAGAAAAGCTCCCCCTCGAACTCGTTACTCGGTGGTCACACCGCACTCCAAGTTAACTTGGTTTAAGAACCAAGTTCGACTAACTCTCGCCAGAGAGACTACGACTACCTTGGTGCCGCATAAAGCATCGTAATTGTTCTCGTCCTTGAGGACCCCCCCTCCTGAATACCGTCTGGACCCCCCAGCTGCTACTCTCGCCCAAAAGACCTCGTGATCTCGCCCACCTACATCTGGCCAGGCGGCACGCGTCGTGAGACAATAACATTCTTGAGGTATTTAAACTCCAGTAGAGTCCGTAAGCCTAAATCTTATATATTGATGTGTGTTTTTGCGAAATTAACCAATTTTAGAGGGTCAAACTAATTGAATTAATTCTTGTGTATGATAATATTTGGAGTATTGCTGTGGTTAATGTTTAAATTTTGTGTATTCAATTGTTAAAGTTAAAATATAAGTTTTTGGGGGAATTATTGTGCGTTTCTCTATATCTTTGCGTGTTTCCAACGGCTCTCTTCTTTAAGATATCAATATTAGCACTCTTAGCACTCTTAGAACAAAAAGGGGGGGGCATTCTACGACACTGGTAGTGTCGTGTATATAATGTTTTTGTGGAGCGCGTTGGCTGCGCCGTCGAATCGACCCTGTGTGTGGTTTTTGGTGATCACAGTATGGTTTGGCATTTTTAATATGTTTGTCTCTGTGTTGATACCGTGTTGAGAGATGAGGATCAGTTCATGATACACTGTACGAAATATGTTTCTGTAGAGAATCGATTTCCCTTCCCATCCGTTCACGTTTGGCCAAAGTATTTTTAATGTGTTGTTTGTGTTCTCCGTATGGATTTGCTTGGTTTACTTCTAGTCTATGAGTGTGTGACTTCATCTTTTACTTTTTGTCGCGTCTCTTTTTCCTGTTTTTGATTTTGTCGTACTCTGCTTCACTTATGGATAGGCAAGAGTCCTCATACAGTTTTATATTTGCTCTCATGAGCGCTTCGTCTATTAATGCTTCTTGTATCGGCGCATCGTAGGACCATTTTAGTTGATCTGTTCTTATTCCCTCGACAATCTGTCCAATGTTGGAGTCTTCTGGGAATGGGTCAGATTTGTTCTGTAGAAATGCATGTAGATTTCTTTTGCATCGTACTTGATGGTGTTGCGGGAAGAGTTTCCCTTGCTCCTACTCCTCGACCTCTTATTTTCTTTTGGATGTTGAGCGTATCCATCTTCCGAGGATGATGCGTAGCTAGAGAGGTTGCCCTCAATTTGCTTTATCCCCCTGGCAGTTTTTTCTCCTTCAGGTCTCGGTTTCTTTTGACTTCTATTCTGGGGTCCCTGTTTGTGGAATTTAGAGGTGCTTGTGAGGTTTCCTGTGATGTGTTCTTTGCACTTCTTACTTTGTCTGCTGGAAACATCGTCGCTGGAGCTTCTTCCTCGTGCTGGTATTGCAGTTGCAGGACGTTCCCTGATAGAGGGTTGTCCGGGAACCCCATTTCATCTAGACCGTTCTTCTTGAGTATGGTGTTAAGCTCAGTAGCAAAGCAGCCCGGGTTGGTAAGGTTCCTCACGTGAGCGCACAGAATGCATGTGAGGATTTTGGTTGATTTTTTATTGCCGACCTTCAAGTATTTTTTTTTGTGCAACACTATCAATGGTTCTTGCAGGGTTGGCTTTTTCTGCATGGGCGTAGGAGGTATTTGCCCTCCTGATTCCCCTAACTTTCTTCTCCTCTGCCTTTCCTTTTAGGATTTATTTTTTCCTAGGGCAGGACATCGCTATTTCTTCGTGCTTTTGCCTACAGTTTGGGCATCTTTCTTTGATTGCCGGGCATTCCCGCCAGCCGTGCCCTTTACCACTACATCTAGAGCAGGTCAGTTCTTGCTATTTGCATTCTTTTGTAGTGTGGTGCTAAAGTTTGAAGCACCTAAAACATATTTGAACTGGGGTAAACTCCTCCCTCTCAATTTATTCATCACTTATTTTTGCATTAAAGAGCAGCAATCCACCCTCCTTCGCCTTAGCTGCCATCGATGTGTCTGCAAAAACTATCTTGAACACGTGATGGTATTCCGTGTTATCCCTTCTGTTCCTGAACTTCACTATCTCTGTTATCTTAGCCCATTACTGATTTCTCTCTATTTCATATTTTATTTCCTTTTTGTATGCTAGCCGATCCACGGGTCCAGCCTTCGGTATATCACACTTCTGTGAGCATGGATCTGGGGAGGGGTAGTGGGCTGGAGGTTTATTTCCCTCAGGATCTTTATCCCTGCCTCCTTTGTGAGGGTCTCTATATCTAGCTCCTTCTCGCATATAGCGAGTCAATTAGGCGGAGGATTGTCACATTTAGCCCGCCGAATAAGGTTTCATAAACCTTCCTCTTATCTGTTTTTTCTAGGCCACTTATGGTTCTCAGCGGGACCCTTGCGACACTGGAGTCCGCCATTTTGTCCTGTTTGCAGCCCCTTGAAGAGGAGAGTGCACTTACTTTTCACGGACCTTATTTGTTGTTTTTTCCTATGGGGACTCACAAATCTGTATGGTTGTCAGTATTTTGGTTTTTCCTTATAGTTTTTAAAATATTTGCCTTGGGGAGAAGAGGGCCCCCGTCGTTTACCCGCCGCCTCAATGGAAAAATAAATTGCTTTTTTGGGATATATGATAACGATGGATTAGAGGAATCAGGGGAGATCCCCTCGGCGGGGGGGGGGGTGTATGGCGGAGTTATTGACAACTCCCCCGTCCAGGGTGTTTTAGTCGCGACCGCATCTCAACCTACAATAGAGACGGTTGTATGCCCCTCTATTGTCCTGGAAAGGCCCCCGCTGGGATAAGCAGCGGAGGTTGCAGTCCGCCCCTTGTCCGAAATTGTTTCTGACATTGTTATCGGTTGTGAGCTACTCCTCGATCCAGCTTCCTCCAATGCCCCCAATTATGCCATAGCAACTGCATGTCATAGTTGGAAAGAAACATGAATGGCAATCCTCTTTCATATCTGGTGGCAGTTCACGTAGGGGGGCGGGGCCGGGGACTTAAACAGTCATCTGCCTAAGTGAGGCTGCTAAAAAATGAAAGATGAACATTCTCATGAATGGTGATGAGAAGTACGACCGTAATTCTTTCTTTTTAAATAACTGGCTTTTAAATATTGGAAACCAGAAGTTTCGAAGGCGTTTGACAAAAATCGCCTAACCGTTGCCTCGTTTGCCGGGTAATGTGAGATAAATCTGCCAGAGTACTTTGTCCAAGAATTCTGAGTTGGTTATCGACAAGAAAGTTGAAGTTGAAAGGGAAAGTGCGAGAAAAGTTTAAGATCCCCGTGCCCCGCTTCGGGAGAGGGGCGAGGCCCGGTTCCACCGATTTTCCCCGGCATCCTCCTCCCTCGGAGCCTGGAGGCACTGATGAAAAAGAGCTCCGAAGTGGGGGAGAGAGGGAGGAGAAGAAGAAAGAAGTAAGGATAGGACACACTGAAATAAAGTCAAAGGCTTGAAAGTTGACCAAGTTGGCCTCTGGACCTGCTTAATGAGGGACCCGGACCCCGGTGTTTTTATGGTTACCTAGCTTTTAATTGTTACGATTTGTTGTACCTGTCCCTGGTGTTAGTGTTTGGCCCATCTTTGGATAGCGGTAAAGGAGGAAGAGGATTGAAGTGGAAGGAAGTTGGAGGTTTGCAGAGAGGTGCAAGTTGCGCGGTGGTCACGCAAATCTCTGTACTATAAACTATTTTTTTAGTTAAGTTCGAAATAAGTTAGAGTGAAAGTGTGTCTGTTTGCTTATTTCTGTTTTTGTTTTGTTTTTATGTTTTGTGTGTATGAGATAGGCGTTCAAACCGTTGTTACCGTTATTTGTTTTTATGTTATGTTTATAAATCGAGTTTCTATGACTTTTGTAGTATAATTCTCATATCTGTATCTGTTGTGTGGGCTCATGTTCAATGGTAATTTATTTGTTTATTTTCTTTTCTTTATTTATGTTGTTTTTCCTTTTTCGTTCATTTGCACTTTTGGTTTAGTTTTGTTATTCCTTGTGGGTATTACGTTCAATCCGGTAAGTTTTGTCATTATTCGTGAAATTTTTGTCACAATCGGGTTTCCTTATTTGGTTTACACGTAAATCTCCTCCTATTGACTTTGATCCGCTTTGTTTTTAGCACTAGGGAACAGCATATGTTGTCTCCATCCTGCCCCCCGTGCTATTTGATTATTTAATTCCTCTCTTATTTCTTCTTGTGTTTTTTTCTATGATTTCTTTATCTCTTTTTTTCAATTATTTTGTTTAACGGATTTATTTTCGCTTCGTTGTGTAAGTCTTTTTGTTTTACCTCTCTAATCGTCGCGTGTTCGTAATTATGTATACTGCCTTATTCTGTATACGTTGCATTGGTATTAGATTGCTTCTTGAAACCGTATACATGGAAATTGTTGGATATATCAAAGGAGGCTGTATCATGGCCTGATAGATCTTTTTTTTATTTTTCATGTTTAGATCTCTTAATCTGTAGAGTAAAGTTAGCATGCCTCGTGCTTTGTTTATTCTTTCGGTCACGTGTTCTTGTAACCATTTTTGGTAATTGTTAGTCCTAAAATCTTGCCTTGACCGTTATACCTGTATCGCTCTCCATCTACGTAAACGTCGAATAGTTTTTTGCGATACATAGGTATGATTTTGAATTTATCTTTATTCGTTTTAATTTCCCATTTGCGTTCATACTCGTTTAGATTTTCTATTTTTTTGGTTATCATTACTCTGGCCTGCATCTGTGGGTTCCGATAAACACAGGGAACTAATTGAGTGAAATCATCTGTGTATTGTATGTTCACACAGCCATTGCTCACGGGTGAAGGAATGTCCGATGTATAAACTGAGTATAGCGAAGGACTTAAACACCTTCCCTGAGAGAGGCCCTCATTAAGCTTGAATCTATGTATGCATCTATTTCCATGACGTAGTTGCATAAAATTCTTTCCAGGTAGTTGTTCATTTCCAGATTTAGAATTTTATGTTGTATGCCTCTTTGCCAGACTTTATCGAATGGCTTCGATACGTCCTGGCATACAATGTCCATACTGCATTTCTCTCCTTTCACTTTGTTTATTTTTTCTGCAATCACGCTAAGGGCCATCTCCGTATTCCTGTTCTTTCTGAAGCCGAATTGTTGATTGTTCCAGATATTGTTTTCTGTGAGATGTTCATTTAATCTTGTGTTCAGGTTTTTTCGAACACATTCACGATGAAGTCGAGATGGGATATAGGTCTGAAGTTTTCGCCCTCCAAATGTGATTTTCCTGGCTTCGGTATTAATATCATTTTGGCTATATTTAACTCATCGGGGAAGTATCCCGTGTTTATACAGGCGTTAAACACGTTCCTTATCCCCTCGAGTACATTATCCGGTGCTTCTATATATTTTTTTATGGTGAGGCCTGATTTTCCAGGGGACTTTTGTTTAAAATTGGAGATAGTGTTCTTTAATTCCTCGATTGTGATATCAGTGTTAAATCCTTCGTTCGCATACCGTTGCTCTTCTACGTAGTGATGTGGAAAGGTCCTCTCAATCCGTTTATTTAGTTCGTCAATTATCTGGTTTTCGAAGTCTATGTTCTAGTTTTCGCTTTCCTCTTCGTTTTTGTTGAACACTCCTTTCCAGTGTTCCCTGAAAAGTCTTTCAATCTCGCGTTCATCTTCGATTAATATCCCGTTTCTGTCCTAAATTTTTATTATCTCTTTTCCTTTAGGATTTCCCATTCTTTTTATCTTTTTTCAAAATTCTCGGGGCAATAGGTCGTTGTCAATATTTTGAACGACTATGTCCCAATATTCTCTTTGTTTGTCCGACATTGCGCTAAATAGTTCCCTCCACTTCGTTCTCAGATTACGGTATTTTTCTCTCGATATTCACTTTGTTATGATGTGCTCGCTTATCCATTTAATTTCTGCATTCTTAGTCTTCATTTCGTCTGTCCATATAAAGTATTTAATAGTTTTGTAGCTGTTTCTTGGTATAGCGACTTCGTCGACTGTTTGTAACTGCGTCCTTATTTTCTCTAACTCATCGTCGATTTCCTCTAAAGTGGCTTCATTTAATCTTTTCGGTTCGTAGTCATTCAATTCTTGTCTGTATCTTCCCCAGTCAGTTCTATGATACGCCTTCCACTGTTAAGCGGGTATTTTTATTAGTTGTTGGTTTATGGTTAATAGCGTTGCTATATGGTCACTGCCGAGAACATCGGCAGGTTCCATATGGTAGATAAAAGGTAAATTATATTTTGAAAGGCAGATATCTGGAGTAGTTGCCGTTGTGTTTCCGATGTATGTTGGGAAGTGTGGTCCCAGTCTTCTCAATATTCTTCTTTCTATTAGGGTTTGTAGGTCCTTTCCTGTTTGGTTCATCCTTTTGTAGCCGGTATCTGAGCATCTGGGGTTTAGATCTTCCACAAACAATGTTGGTATTCTATTATTAAATATCTTCACCCTGGCGTCGCGCTGTTTGGTAGCCTGTAGCAATTATTAGACAAGAAATGAAATCGGATCGAATCTTTGTATAGAAAGCAAAAGATGAGGGACTCCTCCTGTGTGGCAGGAGATCTTTAAGTCGGAGAGGACCGGTTCGAAAATTAACTCATGAGTTGATAGGAGGAAGTACAAGGTCCGGTGGCTATACACCGGTGCGGAGTGTCGTGTATTCATGTGTCTCAAGAGGCACGTGACTGGGGCAGAATGAGGGCTGGCTTGGGCACGTCTTCGTCATGCTGTGTGTGCTTGTTGTTAACGTGCGTGTATTCCCCCTGACAGATGTGTCGAACGTGTTGTTTTGTGGACGGGTCTGGTGGACTTGTTATTTTCTTATGACGTATTTCAAACTACCGCCATTTTTTCTTTGACCGTAATTCCGAGCGGTGGTTCGTACTTCCGAGCGGTGGTTTTCTGCCTCAGGGCCTCACTTTTTGGCTTAGAGGCTTCTGCCACCGCTTGCTCCAATGTTGAAAGTGAGTGTTGTGTTGCTATGGGATCGAGAGTTGGTGGTTGTGGGTGGTGGTCTGTGTGGGGTAATGAAGAGAGAATTAGGGTTGGCCGAGGAGAAGGAGAGAAGTGGTGAGGAGGAGGACCTAATAAAGTGGAAGTGAGATCGATCTCTGAAGAGAACGTGAGGTAGAGGTAGGAGCAAGGTGTATCGTCAGTGGCATAGAGAGGGATGGGAGTTATGGGAGAGGGGCCCTGACCAATGTGTGGGACGTCGATCATGAGAGGTGTAGTAGACGGGAGGGTTGTCCTGGAAGGGAGTAGGAGCTGGAGATGGAGCCGGGGTAGAAACTGGGGAAGGGATGGGAGTAGGGACTGGGAAGGGGATAGGAGTAAGAACTGTGGAGGGGTAGGAGTAGGAGCTAGAAAGGAATAGGGGTAGGAAGTGGGGAAGGAATAAGGGTAGAAACTGTTAGAATTATTACCCCGAAAGCAGGGCAGAGTTAAGCAAGATGGTAGCGCTTAAGTGAGAGACATTAGTGTCCAGTTGATTTGGAAAGTAGAGTGATCTCTCCAGAGAACTTATTCGAAACGATGTTTAGTTCCGAATGCCCTCGTTAGTTAGAGTTTAGTTTAAGGTTAGTTTAAGAGTTTGAGAGAAGTTTGATGATTCCCAAATTGATAGAAGGTTAAGAGTTTGAAGGACCGAAGGTTAAATGAATTTAGACGAGAGGAGAGAAAGGGGGCAAAGGGGAGAGAGAGTTTGATGGGAATTCGGGGGAACTCGCAGAACCAATGCGAGAAAGGGGGTATTAAAACTTACCTTGGCCGGAGAACCCGGGCAAAGACCTTACTTGCGAGGAGGAGTCGTTAGCGGTGCCTCACACTTCAGAAGTTTCCGTCCGGCCGAGTCTCAGCAATTGAAGAGAGTTTTGAGTCTAAACGGTTCCTTCTTCTTCCAAGCTTCGCAATGGTTCTGCTCAGAGACCAGGAGTTTGGGTAGATAGTGGTTTCATCGAGTTGTTTCTTCCTCCAGTTTGGGATGAATAGTGGCTGTTTGTCCCTCGTGCAAGGGGGTTTTCAAGGAATGGGAAAAGTGGGGAGTTGTGGGATGATTCGGCGAAAGGAGTCGAGGGAAGGTGTCCGAACCCAAACACCCTCTGCCCATAGTAAAGCCATAAACCAGCGTGTCCATTGTGCCGATCCCCGAGGAGGTGGGGAAGGGCAATATTCGTCCAGAAAGGTCCTAAGCGCAAAACACCCTCACCAACCATAAATACTCATAAACCATAAACCACTCGCTCTGTCTTCAATAGCTTAGAATGGACCAGAGTGGGTGGGGGAGGAGAACCCAATACGGGAGGAAACCCAAACTATTCTCTTTTGACTTACATGCGTTCATGCACGCTCACACAGACACACGTGTAAGACTGTGCAGTAGACCCTGCAATCCTAACAAGCTCCCGGCCAGAGAAGCTTAACAACTACATAAGGTTGTGAAGCTTAAGTAAGGACTCCTGAAATTTAGTTAGGGGCAAAACTCAGAAAACAGAACAGAGTTTTTGTGATGAGACATTTGAAGGAGGTACTTAAATAAGTACTCAAGGGAAGGTATTTGAACGGTTCCGCAATATTAGAGACGAATTTGAAATTTTGAATGTAGTTTGAGGTGATCAAGTGTCAGACTTGATCACGAGTTTGAAGTTTTGAAACGAACAAGTATTAGACCTGATCATGTGTTTGAATTTTTGAATGAAGTTTGATAAGTTTTGAGGTGATCAATTTTCAAGCTTGGTCATGAATGTTATGAAGTTTTGAATGAAGTTTGATCAGTTTTGAGGTGATTAAGTGTCAGGTTTGATCATAAATTTAATTTTCAAATGATTAAGTATTAGGCTTGATCATGGGTTTGATGAAGTTTGAATGATTTTTGAGAGTTTTGAGGTGATCGAGTGTTATACTTGATCACGAGTTTAAAGTTTTGAAATGATCAAGTGTCTGACTCGATAATGAATGATGAAGATTTGAGATGATCAAGTATTAAACTTGATCATGGGTTTGAAATTTGGGATGATGTTTGATTAGTTTTGAGATGCTCAGGTGTCAGACTTGATTATGAATGATGAGGTTTTGAAATGATCAAGCATTAGGCTTGATCATGGGTTTGAAGTTTGGATATGATCAAGTGTCTGACTCGATCATGAATGGTCAAGTTTTGAAGGGATAAAGGATTCGATTTGATCATGCAATCGATGAAGTTTTGAAATGATGTCTGATTAGTTTTGAGGTGATCAAGTGTCATACTTGATCGCGAGTTTAAAGTTTTGAATGAAGTTTGAGGTGAGCAAGTTTCTGACTTGATCACGAGTTTGATGACGTTTTGAAATCATGTTTGAGCCTTCGAGAAATTGGTTATCATATGGTGCTAAAAGCAAAGGAATCGAACCTTTTGCAGATTAACAATCGCTAAGAATTTTTTTAACAGTTTGACGGGGGAAGGGAACCCAAAACCCTTCGTTCTTGAGCCGGGTGAGAGTGGAGTCAAGCCCAAGATGTTTGCATTTCAAATGAAAGTTTTGAATGATTAAACGATCAATTTGGGGAAACAATAGATCAAAATCTGTAGTGAGACGAGCTCGCATCGCAAATTATTTTAAGTTCTGCCCCACCGTCATCCGCAACAGGATATCGTGGAATTTTCACTTTGGCCAACTTCACCAAATCAGTGCGAAGTTTTTCCAAAGACACGACCTCGGGGCAAGAAATTGGACTATTCCAATCCAACCTATTACACCACATCATACTCAAGAGCAGTCTACTACAAATAAGAAACGGCTGATATAATCCAAGGGAGGTCAAACAATTTAGAAATCATCGATGGGACTTTACGCTTAGTTTTAACGATCTCATCGGAGTTAGAGGCAATTAATTGTTTAAAACTTGAGGGAGACAATATTTAGGAAAACTCTCGAAATGGTGTTTTAATATGAAATTTAACACAAAAAGGGAGCAGGTTAGACCAAAGACGAGCGACTTGTACGAGGGGCGGTCAATAAGTTTTGCGAATCGGTAGGGCAAAACAGAGGAAGGGGGATGGCTGTTTGTGGGGGTGTTACGACAAGTTATGACAATTCAGGACCTGCAGCCGCACGATCCTTCCTCGTCTATTTAAGAAGCAGTAGCTGATCGCAGATCGTCAGTCACAAATTTTCAACAATGGAGAAGGTTCAGCACCGCGCAGTGATCAAATATTTGACCAAGGAAGGCCAGAATGCAAAAGAGATCCATGAACGCATGGTTGCAGTGTAAACCGACACCGCTTCTTCCCATGCAACCATTGTTCGTTGGAATAGGAAGTTCCGCCATGGTCGTGCGTCCCTTGAAGATGACCCCCATCCAAGACGCCCGTCAGACGTGACCAACGAGGACAATGTGGCCCATGTGAAGAGGATGATCCTCGAAAACCGACGGGTGAAGATCAACCAAATCGAGCCAAAACTTGGAATATCACATGGAAGTGTTATTAACATCATCCACGACAATTTGGCCATGACCAAGGTCTCTGCCTGTTGGGTCCCTAGAAACCTCACGCCCCATGATTGACTTCAATGTCATCAAAGTCCACAAGGCCAGAGTTGCACAAGCTGCCCTGCGCGAGTGCGGATTCGAGGAGCTCAACCATTCCCCTATAGTCCAGATCTGGCCCCTAGCGACTACTTTTTATTCCGCCAGCTCAAGGCTGCACTGCGTGGACGCCGGTTTGGGGACGATGAAGATGTCCAGCTCGCCGTCCAGGAGTGGATTGAACAGAATTCGGGAGATTTCTGGTTGTTGGGAATTCGAAGCCTCAGGGACAAGTGGCGCAAGCGCATTGAAGTCGAGGGTAGTTACATTGAAAAATAATATAACACTTTTCCTCATATCTCGTTTCCTTATATCCGAATTGCAAAACTTATTGACAGACCCTCGTATCTATAAAAAGTGAGTCTGCCTTCTTTAAACCAAAAAAATAGCAGAAACGATTCTTGTCGCTCTCTGACTTCAATCAAATTTGAAGAAGAGCTTGTTTAATGTCGGAAAGTAGAACAAATTTGTTAGAGCGAAATCTACAAAGATGGGAAACAGAGAAGCAAGTAAATGTACTCCTCTAAAGGAAGCTTCGTTGAGAAAAGGCGCCTGGCAACATTTCAGAGAGCAATTAAATACGGGTCGGATTTTCGTGGTAGTCTGATAAACTGCTAAATTTTACATTTGTCAATCGACTCCGCAACGGCATCCTTTAACCCGGGAGATTCTAGAGAAAACAGATACTCTAGGCCCAAATCTAAAGCAAGTTCTGATTTTGTGAAATTTAAAGGGTGGAAGTAAAAGGCAAGGGACTTAGGGTACAGTTGACTACACGTTTGAAATTTTGTCAGTCTCCGGTTCCAAATTAGGCCCTTGGGACAAATTAATCTCATTTCCCACCTCGTTCTCGGAATCGGTAGAGCCGGCCCGCTTCGGATTACCATCTAGAAGGAAATTATCATTATCCATGTACAAGTCTTTTGAGTGTTGTGGGGAGTGTTTGTAGTTATGTGGAGTGAAGTGCTCCCCAACGGGCTAGCCCACCCGTGAATTGGTAATTGCAACCAACTGAGGATCAATGGCCGTTTTCTGAAGCATGGCGGCCTGGGCCCAGAGGTGTCGCGAGTGGCCCCCTATTATAGAGGCATCGCTAATTTGTTAGATACTTCCGTAAGGGATCAGGCCCTTCTCTGTCTTTAGAGAGGCTCCCCTCATGCAACGCCTATTTGAGAACTTTAGCTTTTGTATGGCGTCAACCCCCAGCAGACACCCTATTCCCGTTATTCTATCCCTTTGAACAAAGGGTTGGGAAAAGGCCTCGTCTGCCAGTGGGGTGTCCAGGACCAGAATTGCACCTTCGACTCCTTTTACCGAAAAATCAAAGTTTAAATTGGAATCGGCCAAGAATTTGATCGACATTTGGAGAGATCCGAAGCGAAAGACCACCTCCAATTCCCATTTGCGTGTGAATTTTGACCCGATGAATGTTTTGATCGTACACGAATACGGGGGTAATTCCTCTAGATCGGCACCCACTTGGTAAGCGACAGGTTCAGATATGTACGACCTTTGGCTCGCTAGATCGAGTAAGCAACGCACAGGCAAGAATGTACTCCCCAATCCAAGATACCCGGTCAGAGTAGGAAGTAGGAAATCTGAATGGAGTTTTGAACTAAGGGAACCTTTGGCTAATTCCACATCCGACTCTAGTCATAATCTGCCCCAGATTTAATCACAAATTTACATCGCGTTTGACAAGGATGGAGCAAAGAGCAGACATGTGCGTTTTCTCCTGGCAGAACTTACACGTGTACGAGAGGAAGCGTTTGATCGCTGGACACGATTCTGGGGAATGTCACGTGGAGGAACAACGACAACACATACCTAATTCTAAGCAACGTTGAATCCTACTATGAGGGGTTTCGTATACGTAACAATTCACCATGTTGTGAGTTCCGGTGCACAACTTGCACTTAAAAAAAGAGGGAGTTTGAGTTTAAGTTTGAAGGGAAGAGTGAGTTCAATGTTTGAGTTTTGAAATTATGATTGGGTTTAGACTTACTTTTAGAAAGTGACGCCGCTCCGCCAAGAGGGGTCGAAATATTAGTTGTAAAATTTTTAACAGATAGTGGAGGCTTAGAGAAGGGGTACTGAGAGTTGTATCAGTTTTGAAAGCAAGAGGTCGAGAAGAGTAATGTTTTGCACTTCCTTGGAGGTAATTCTCCTTGCCGGGGCCCGAAAAGCACCTCAATTTTACGAGGCCTTTGATTATACTGCTATAGTTGTCTAAAATTTGTGCCAAAGAAGGATAGTCAGTCTTGATAGTCAACCTTAGCTCCTTTTTAAACTTTGAGGATAATTTACTATAAATTACGTGGGATAGATAGCATGATATTTCCGGCGCTGTTTTCCTTGAAGAAAATCAATCTCAAATCCTTTCAATTCATACAGGATGGCCCGGGTTTCATTGAGGAACACTGATAGTTTGTGGAGACTAGAATTGGAGATAATCTCGGAGTTTAAGATCTTAGATAAATAGGATGGTTTTCAAATAAAGGAATGATAATTAAATTGATCTGTAGTACCGTGAAAGGCGATGCACGGTAATACAGGTGGGGGGGGTTCTCGTACTACGGATTTGCCCAAGTCGCTCAAAATATCTTTGAGATCGAAGAATTCAACATTAGACTCCGAGGATGCCTAAGAGGGCGGAGATTTCCTATTCAGCGAAAACTCATTTAATTTAAATTTAAAATGACTTCCGCCTATTCTAACTCAAAGCTAATCCTATTAAAGATCTCGGTGATTTCACGTTTAAACAACGCCCTATTTCTGACCAAGAATTTGATGTGGGATTCGATTTCATCAGAAATGGAAATTTGAGAATTTTCGGCCATTTTGCGTTTGAAAAGAAAACGGGAAGCTCGGTTGAGCAAAAAGGTAATCCAACGAGGGTATCTCTGGGAAGATAGACTTATCCAAACCAATCGGATTTCCCTTAGAATAACTAATGGAAATAAACACTATATTTTCCAATGCTGTTAGAATTATTACCCCGAAAGCAGGACAAAACTAAGCAAGATGGTAGTGCTTAAGTGAGAGACATTAGTGTCCAGTTGATTTAGAAAGTAGAGTGATCTCTCCAGAGAACTTATTCGAAACGATGTTTAGTTCCGAATGCCCTCGTTAGTTAGAGTTTAGTTTAAGGTTAGTTTAAGAGTTTGAGAGAAGTTTGATGATTCCCAAATTGATAGAAGGTTAAGAGTTTGAAGGACCGAAGGTTAAATGAATTTAGACGAGAGGAGAGAAAGGGGGCAAAGGGGAGAGAGAGTTTGATGGGAATTCGGGGGAATTCACGGAACCAATGCGAGAAAGGGGGTATTAAAACTTCCCTCGACCGGAGAACCCGGGCAAGGACCTTACTTGCGAGGAGGAGTCGTTAGCGGTGCCTCACACTTCAGAAGTTTCCGTCCGGCCGAGTCTCAGCAATTGAAGAGAGTTTTGAGTCTAGACGGTTCCTTCTTCTTCTAAGCTTCGCAATGGTTCTGCTCAGAGACCAGGAGTTTGGGTAGATAGTGGTTTCATCGAGTTGTTTCTTCCTCCAGTTTGGGATGAATAGTGGCTGTTTGTCCCTCGTGCAAGGGGGTTTTCAAGGAATGGGAAAAGTGGGGAGTTGTGGGATGATTCGGCGAAAGGAGTCGAGGGAAGGTGTCCGAACCCAAACACCCTCTGCCCATAGTAAAGCCATAAACCAGCGTGTCCATTGTGCCGATCCCCGAGGAGGTGGGGAAGGGCAATATTCGTCCAGAAAGGTCCTAAGCGCAAAACACCCTCACCAACCATAAATACTCATAAACCATAAACCACTCGCTCTGTCTTCAATAGCTTAGAATGGACCAGAGTGGGTGGGGGAGGAGAACCCAATACGGGAGGAAACCCAAACTATTCTCTTTTGACTTACATGCGTTCATGCACGCTCACACAGACACACGTGTAAGACTGTGCAATCCTAACAAAACTGAGGAAGAAATAGGGGTAGGAACTGGGGAAGGATTAGGTTTAGGAACTGGGCAGGGGATAGGAATAGGGACTGGAGCAAGATGGAGGATAGGATTGTTGGTAAGGGGGGGGGGGGGCAGGGAAGGGTGAAGGAGTTGGTAGGAGCGGTGGTCGTGTGTTGTGGTGCTTACGTGTTTGTTATTTGTGTATGGTAGACGTATGAAGGAGCGATGGTCGAGTGTTACTTTGTGCGTCTAGTAAAGTGAATAATGTCTTCGGTGGGACAATTTGCCCCAGACCGTTCGCAGCATAAAGCTGGTTGAGTGCCATGGTGTATGTGCGGGGGTCACCCCCAGACATGTCTTTTGACACCATGGAGAGTACGGTGGCCAGGTGTGTAGTAGTATAAGTGTGGTGTGAGGAGGTTGGTAAGAGAGGTGGCAGTGTGTTTGTGTGGTTGTCCCCCTGACCACTAACTGCCGTGGCGTAAGTTTTTGTGAGTGGGAATAGTGGGACGGTGTTGGTAGAGTTGGATGTGGCGTGAGTGTTTTTTGTCGAGGTGTGCTGAGGCCTCCTCAGTTCAGTGATGACATCAAAGTTCTTCTGTTTGAGGTAAGGACATCTCAATCTAACAGCGACGTGACCGCCACCACAGTTTACGTAGCGGAGGGTATCACGTGTACATGCTGCGTAAAAGTGACCTTTTACACCACACTTAGAACAGACTGGCTTTGGTTTGCAAGAGCCGATCTTGTAGCACCGTAGTCACTGACATGGGCATATGTTGTGTTGGCGCTACATTTGGTGGGTGGGTGTTTGTGTGCCCAGGACCTTAATGCCCTGGTTGAGCAGTGTATTTGTGTGAGTCTCGTCTTGTAGCGGGATTAAAGCCCAGGACTTGTGTATATTGTAGTAGAGGTCCAGGACTATGTTTACTCCGTACTCTTCTTTAAGAATTTCGAGTATTTACTTCGTAGTGAATCCCAGCCAGAGGGGGCTGGTGCGGCGTATTCTTATTTGATTGGACGTTTTTGTGTCCGGTAGTGTGGTGTGAAAGGACTTGGCATCATTTTTTGACCTGAAAAACAGAGTCTGCCCAGTATGTGTGTTTGTTATGTTTGTGATGGTAGTGTCCAGTGTGCGCGATAGTGTCAAAATATTCGCGTTTGTCATCGAGGGCTTGGTATTTGTTGTGAGGTAAGGCGCAAGGTATTCTCACTGCTCATCTTAGTATACTTGTCCAGAGAAATATTTTTGATTCTATGAGGGTGGGTCCCCGCCCCAACGCCTGGCGTGCCACGTGGGATGAGATAAGTGAAGGATGAATGATGAGTATGGACCTGGGTGGGCTCCTTAAAGGGTGCAAAAGCATGCGGACTTGATGATGAGAGGGGACCACATCAACGATCCCAACCTGAGCGTGCCGCCCCCTCAGACGGGTTTTGGTTATTCAGAGTTACCTCTAACAAGCAGAGACGAGTGTAAATCTATCTATGGTCTTGGACGGAATTCCCACGGGGCATGGTTAGTATCCCCCGCAGTTCGTAACTCTGGGCCATGTCTAGGTAGCCTCTTGACCTCCGGCTCCGCAGTGGGCTAGACCGCAAACATCGAAACATAACATAATTTCACGGGTGACAAAAGCCACAAGGGCCTATCAAAGGTCATCCGCATCCGTCAAAACCCACCCAGGCCTGCAATTATGTTTTGTCAAGTGAAAGGCATAGTTTCATCAAGGCTGTGTGAAGAGTCTTATTTACGGTGCGTGCCCATGGGCGAGGGGAGGGGAAGGGGGTTATTTAATCCATCATTTTTGGAGATGGCTCAATCGTAATAATCCCTCTGGTGGGAGGCAGCAGCTGATGGCAAAGGTGGAGGTGGACGACGGCGACTGCCCTGGTCGATGCACCTCAATGCGAGACGTCCTGTATGGTTCTGGTGGCGTTTGCTTCTGGCTCTCCGTTTTCGTTGCCTCCTGTTTCCAAGAGGCAAAGTGTGTACAGAGCAAGGCGGCTAAGTCATATTCCGAGAAGGTACCGTACCGAAGAAATTATACATTGAACATAAAAAGTGGAGAAACCTTGAATAAGAAAGTAGATAGATAGAGAAATAGTTAGTTAGTTAGTAGAAGGGTTTTATTGGTGAAAGATTTTGGAATTAGGGATAGAGAAGATAGTTAGGTCCCTGGGAAATGTCTTTTCGCTAGTCTTTCATCTTTGTTATTTTAGCTTCGAAGCCTTTGTAGGTTTTCTAACATTTGTGTTAGTCTGATTTTTTTTATTTATTTTATTTTTTTACAATTTGATCAAATTCTATGTCTTTTAGTTTGTACGAACAAATCATTTGTACATTGTAGCTTTCAAGCCTTTTTGTATCTGTGTTTTGTGACTTTGTCGATTGTTTTGGTATCTTTGGGTTATATTGCTTAATCCGGTAGCATATATTTGGTATTTTTATGTCTAGATTGGGTCTTGGTTGTGCCGCGCAGCTCTTCTGCTGCTGGGAAACCTTTTCCATGCCTGGTTCAGTAGTGGGTCGGAAATTCCGAAGTGATTCCTGATGAATTCTGGGTCAGAGTTTCTATCCACCTTCCGCCAAATATTAAGGGCCCTGGTACCAAGTCTTTGTTTATCGCGCTGATCTGGGTTTCTTAGTGTAGTGTCTGTTGCGTTTCCTGTCTCTTCTCCTAGCGTTGTTTATTATTAAGAATGCTTTATTTTGCACTTTTTGTAATTTCATCATCTAAGTCTTTGGAATGGCCGCTAGTGGCATGGGCGGATACAATATTTTTGGTCTGATGTAGGCAGAGTATACTTTCTTTTTATTGCTTCTTCTTAGGTTTCTGAATCGATTTAATTATCTGATATCCTGACTCGTAAGTGCAATTATGCTGTTTGTTTGGTCTCTATATCCCCTTGCATTTATTTTTAAGCCTAGCACTGTGCCTGCTCTCTTGTATGGATATCTCTCATCCCCTACATAAATTGGCGCTATTTTATTTCTTTTGATTGGAATGATGGTAAACTTGTTCATGTTAGTTGCGATTTTCCAGCGGCGTTCGTATATATTTAAGTTCTCTATTTCATATGCCGTCATCCTGGTCATTGTCCTTTCATTTTTATATGGGGAGACCACAATCTGTGACACGTCGTCGGCGAACTGGATATATAAAGATTCCTCTAGCTTAGGACTAGGGAGGTCTCTAGTGAATATCGAGTAGAGCAGTGGACTCAAACATCCACCTTGAGGGCACGCCCTCTTCCAGTTGAAATTCTGGTCCCTCGTACTCTCCGATCTTGATGATGGCTCTTCTATCCATGACGTAGTCACAGGTTATTTTCTCCAATCTGAGATTGAGTCCCAGTTGGGGGTTCTTAAACTGTAGTCCTCAGCACCACACTTGGTGATGGCCTCAGCATGGTGTTCCTTGGGATAGAGAGTGTTCCCTGTATCGAAAAGTTTGAGATTTCTTCGTTTTGCATTTATTTGTTGCTTTTTTTCGGGATAGACGTCGGGGATCTTTTCCTCTGTTGGCTGTTGGACCTCTTTTGGCCCCTGGCTGCACGTTCGGAGTTTTTCTCTATTTTTTGTTCCTGCTATGTTTCTGTTTCCATCTCCTCTGCATTGTGATATTGTTTTTCTTGGTTCTTGTTTGCTTCCGCGTACTTTCTTGCTTCCTGTGCAGCGATTCTTGGATCCCGGCATTTGGAAGCGTTTTTTCCTGATTGAATTGGTAGTTGAGCCTGGGTGGGTTCGACAAGTTTAACTTTCAGAACTTCTTCTGATGGAAGATTGTCGGGAAACCACATTTGAGGCATTCCGTTGTTTTTTAGCATCATATTCAGCTCCGTATCGAACGTCACTGGTCTTGATAGGTTCGCAATGCGGGAGTAATAAATACAGGCCATTATCTTCGTTGAGCTTTCATTTTCGACATGGAGCAAAGTACTGTCCTTGGTTGTTTCTGCCGTGGATGATTTCGCAACCTGGGCGTACGTGTTTTTCTTCTTATTTTCTTCTTATTGTCTTTTATTCTCTTTTTCTTTTTTATTATGCTTCTTTTGAAGAGACATGTCATTGCGAGGGTGCGGTGGTCTCCGCCGCAATTCAGGCACCTTTTCCGTTCGCTATTGCAGCTCCTCCAATTATGGTCATCCGCACTGCATTCAGAGCATTTTTCAGTTTTCTGTTTACATGCTCTTGTGGAAGGGTCATCCATGGGGTAGCATCTGGAACAGATCTGAATTTCTGTGAATTCTTCCCTCTCTATTTGATCGGGAGTTATCCTCACATTGAAAACCAACACTCCTGTCTCAGTAGCTTTTTGAGCCATACCTGTATCTCTAAATACCACTTTAAACACATGGGTACAGTCTTTAAATTTGATGATTTCTATCACTGAAGCCCAGCTTTGGTTGGTTTCAACTTCTCTTTTTAACTCTTCAGAGTCATGAGACCCGACCCATGGGTCTAGACTTCTACATATACGCTTCTATGTGTTAGTATTTGGGGAGGGATTTGGGGAGCTAGACCGATATCTTTCAGAAAGTCCACTGACTTTTTTGTCGTCAGGGCTTCGACGTCCTTCTCATTTTGGCACAGTGCTATATAGCTTTGGAGATTATCAATTAATCTAACCAAAGCAATATTGAGTTGGGAATATATTGTTGAAAATACTTTCCCTCTGCCATGCTTTTCCTGGTTAGGGCTTTGAGAGGGATTCTTGTAGTTTCCCTCATGATACCCTTGCTGTTTTGTAGTAATGGAGGACAAAAGAAGGGGGGAAGGACATTATGACTTGCCTTCTTTTAAGTAATTTTATTTAGAGACCTTGGTGGATAGAGGGTCTAGGAGAGAAAGATATAGAATAAATAATTTTATATATCCTTCTCCACGTACCTTTCTTCTGAGTTTTCTTCTATCTTTAGGATATAGCACCGTTTGTTATTTTAGTCTTATTCTTGCTGCTAGGGTTTATCTTTGATTTTACTTAGTATTCTCACTATTGTTCACTTGCACAGTTTGGTAAGGGATCGGTGTAAGTAGCTTATTAATTATTTACACACAAGTGTCCGATGGTGAGTTCATGTAATTAAAAACACTTGTTTTCACTTTGTTTGTTGAAGCGTACCGGTACAAGCACCGTTTCTAATGGTCGAATGATTTTAATCACTTATAAGCAGCCCTTGGATTTTTATGTATTAATTTATTTATTTTGAGTTAGATAAGTCACTTGAGGAGTATAAACACGGCGTTCACTAATTGGATCACTTATTTCTAAATTTGGGGCACTTAATCCCACTTTAGTTTAAAAAAACACCAGGCGAATAATTTTGCTAAAGTATATTTAACGTGTTCACAATTAATACTACTTCCAGTGTTTGGGGAGCATCTGGGCACTTATTTAATATTAAATCACTTTTGCGCTGTATATTTTATTACCGTATTAGGTATTATCGGATTTATTTTGTTTTTTTTGCACTTTTTTGTCACTACGGTTTTCACTTCGAGTTCTCGTTGAAGTCAGTAATTCCTTGTAAATAAGTAACACTTCTTTGTGTTATAGGAGGTAAAGCACAGGTTGTATCTGTTTAATATCCTCATTTACCGATTCTTCGAGATCCGCGAGAGTCGAATTCCACAAGCGTATTAGGCAGTCATTTTTTTACGGAAGAAATGAAATGAAATAAAATGAAACGGAAAGTAACAGAAAAAGTTTTAGATCCCCTGCCCCTCCCCGACGAGTCCCTCCCGGAGGAGGGACCCGGTCTGGGGAGCGGGACGAGGCCAGGTTCCCCCGAGCTTCCCCGGCGCCCTCCTCCCTCGAGGCCTGGAGGCACTGATGAAAAAGAACTCCGAAGTGGGGGAGAGATGGAGGAGAAGAAGAAAGAAGTAAGGATAGGACACACTGAAATAGAGTCAAAGGCTTGAAAGTTGACCAAGTTGGCCTGTGGACCTGCTTAACGTGGCACCCGGACCCCGGTGTTTTTATGTTTTCCTAGCTTTTAATTGTTACTATTTGCTGTACTTGTCCCTGGTGTTAGTGTTTGGCCCATCTTTGGATAGCGGTAAAGGAGGAAGAGGATTGAAGTGGAAGGAAGTTGGAGGCTTGCAGAGAGGTGCAAGTTGCGTGGAGGTCACGCTAATCTCTGTACTATAAACTATTTTTTTAGTTAAGTTCGAAATAAGTTAGAGTGAAAGTGTGTCTGTTTGCTTATTTCCGTCGTTGTTTTGTTATTACGTTATATGTGTAAAATATAGGCGTTCAAACCGTTGTTAACGTTATTTGTTTTTCTGTTATGTTTATAACTCGAGTTTCTATGATTTTTGTAGCATAATTCTCGTATCTGTATCTGATGTGTGGGCTCATGTTCAATGGTAATTTATTTGTTTATTTTCTTTTCTTTATTTATGTTGTTTTTCCTTTTTCGTTCATTTGCACTTTTGGTTTAGTTTTGTTATTCCTTGTGGGTATTACGTTCAATCCGGTAAGTTTTGTCATTATTCGTGAAATTTTTCACAATCGGGTTTCTATATTTGGTTTACACGTAAATCTCCTCCTATTGACTTTGATCCGCTTTGTTTTTAGTACTAGGGAACAGCATATGTTGTCTCCATCCTGCCCCTTGTGCTATTTGATTATTTAATTCCTCTCCTATTTCTTCTTGTGTTTTTTCTATGATTTCTTTATCTCTTTTTTCAATTATTTTGTTTAACGGATTTATTTTCGCTTCGTTGTGTAAGTCTCTTTGTTTTTCCTCTCTAATCGTCGCGTGTTCGTAATTATGTATACTGCCTTATTCTGTATACGTTGCATTGGTATTAGATTGCTTCTTGAAACCGTATACATGGAAATTGTTGGATATATCAAAGGAGGCTGTATCATGACCTGATAGATCTTTTTTTTTATTTTTCATGTTTAGATCTCTTAATCTGTAGAGTAAAGTTAGCATGCCTCGTGCTTTGTTTATTCTTTCGGTCACGTGTTTCTTGTAACCATTTTTGGTAATTGTTAGTCCTAAAATCTTGCCTTGACCGTTATACCTGTATCGTTCTCCATCTACGTAAGCGTCGGATAGTTTTTTGCGATACATAGGTATGATTTTGAATTTATCTTTATTCATTTTAATTTTCCATTTGCGTTCATACTCGTTCAGATTTTCTATTTCTGTTGTCATTACTCTGGTCTGCATCTGTGGGTTCCGATAAACACAGGGAACTAATTGAGTGAAATCATCTGTGTATTGTATGTTCACACAGCCATCGCTCACGGGTGAGGGAATGTCCGAGGTATAAACTGAATATAGAGAAGGACTTAAACACCTTTCCTGAGAGAGGTCCGCATTAAGCTTGAATCTATGTATGCATATATTTCCATGACGTAGTCGCATAAAATTCTTTCCAAATAGTTGTTCATTTCCAGATTTAGAATTTTATGTTGTATGACTCTTTGCCAGACTTTATCGAATGCCTTCGATATGTCCCGGCATACAATGTTCATACTGCATTTCTCTCCTTTCGCTTTGCTTATTTTTTCTGCAATCACGCTAAGGGCCATCTCCGTATTCCTGTTCTTTCTGAAGCCGAATTGTTGATTGTTCCAGATATTGTTTTCTGTGAGATATTCATTTAATCTTGCGTTCAGGATTTTTTCAAACACATTCACGATGAAGTCGAGAAGGGATATAGGTCTAAAGTTTTCGACCTACGAAGGCGGTTTTCCCGGCTTTGGTATTAATATCATTTTGGCTATATTTAACTCATCGGGGAAGTATCCCGTGTTTATACAGGCGTTAAACACGTTCCTTATCTTCTCGAGTATATTAACCGGTGCTTCTAGATAATTTTTTCTGGTGATTCAAGATTTTCCAGGGGACTTTTGTTTAAAATTGGAGATAGTGTTCTTTAATTCTTCGATTGTGATATCAGTGTTAAATCCTTCGTTCGCATACAATTGCTCTTCTACGTAGTGATGTGGAAAGGTCCTCTCAATCCGTTCATTTAGTTCGTCAATTATCTGGTTTTCGAAGTGTATGTGCTTGTTTTCGCTTTCCTCTTCGTTTTTGTTGAACACTCCTTTCCAGTGTTCCCTGAAAAGTCTTTCAATCTCGCGTTCATCTTCGATTAATATCCCGTTTCTGTCCTCAATTTTTATTATCTCTTTTCCTTTAGGATTTTCCATTCTTTTTATCTTTTTCCAAAATTCTCAGGGCAATAGGTCGTTGTCAATATTTTGAAAGGCTATGTCCCAATATTCTCTTTGTTTTTCCGACATTGCGCTAAGTAGTTCCCTCCTCTTCGTTCTCAGATTACGGTATTTTTCTCTTGATATTCCATTTGTTATGATGTGCTCGTTTATCCTATTAATTTCTGCATTCTTAGTCTTCATTTCGTCTGTCCATATAAAGTATTTAATAGTTTTGTAGCTGTTTCTTGGTATAGCGACTTCGTCGACTGTTTGTAACTGCGTCCTTATTTTCTCTAACTCATCGTCGATTTCCTCTAAAGTGGCTTCATTTAATCTTTTCGGTTCGTAGTCATTCATTTCTTGTCTGTATCTTCCCCAGTCAGTTCTATGAT
Source organism: Ceratothoa steindachneri (assembly GCA_963969495.1). Lineage (NCBI taxonomy): Eukaryota > Metazoa > Arthropoda > Malacostraca > Isopoda > Cymothoidae > Ceratothoa > Ceratothoa steindachneri. The sequence goes on from OZ018317.1 coordinate 212,307,315, forward strand.
AGGCCTTCCACTGTTAAGCGGGTATTTTTATTGGTTGTTGGTTTATGGTTAATAGCGTTGCTATATGGTCGCTGCCGAGAACATCGGCAGGTTACATATGGTAGAAAAAAGGTAAATTATATTTTGAAAGGCAGATATCTGGAGCAGTTGCCGTTGTGTTTACGATGTATGTTAGGAAGTGTGGTCCCAGTCTTCTCAATATTCTTCTTTCTATTAGGGTTTGTAGGTCTTTTCCTCTTGGGTTCCTCCTTTCGTAGCCGGTATCTGAGCATCTGTCGTTTAGATCTTCCACAAACAAGGTTGGTAGTCTATTATTTAATATCTTCACAAAGTTATTTATTGGGAGACCCTGGCGTCGTGGTGGTTGGTAGCCTGTAACAATTATTATATTAGTTAGTTCCATTTTAACCTCGATTGCGAGGTAAGAGTCGGTTAGTCCTTGTTTTGTCTTGTATTCTACTCCTTTTTTATGGTTATTGCTGCTCCGTCGTGTGCTTCGTTGTGTGGGTAGTCGCTATTATGTCGTAGTTTCATATTTTTAATCACTGAGTCTCATGGTTAATCCCGTGATCTGAAATTAGAATGTTATCGGGATCTATTTCTCTAAAAATATTTCTGTATGTGTTTTCTTTATCCTTCCAGCCATTCGTATTTATCTGTAGAATTCTTAATTTTCTATTATTCATCTTGTTTGTATGTTCTTAAGCGGTTCTTCTTTTGGGGAGCGTGGAGATATTACGTAAATTTATTTGTATATTTTCCTAATATTTCTGCTGCCTTTCATCTTTGTCCTTGCTGATGTCTGACTATTATCCGTTTCACATTTCGTGGTTGGTATTTCAGGTCTTTGGTCGCATGGCGAGGTATCCCTAGTCGATTTTATTTTTGGTTTTTGCGTGTGTTTCTTTTTACGTGTTTCTTATTATTCTCGTCCGTTCTGCTCTCAGATTTTGTTTCGTCGCTTTCTGTGTCTTCCTCTTGTTCAGATTTGCTTTCCTTTTCTTTGTGTTTCTTCCAAGAGTTTCATTTTTGTATCTTCTGAAATTTTAATGTTAAATATAGCCGATGAATCAATATTTTGAGGGAATTTCATTCTCCTTAAGTATGGAGTTCAACGTGGTGGCATATGTTCCTGGTTGGGCAATGTTTAAGACGTGTCAGTGTAGAAGGCATGTCAGTATTTTTACGTTCAGAGTTCCTTCAAGCGTCACTTGAGTGGTTGTTTCATTGTTTTTCGTTGCTGCTGCCGCCGCATATGAGGTATTTCTTGTTCCTTCTTTTCTTTGTTGTGTTTCAGTTTTTTTTCTCTTTATAATTTCTTTTTGCTTCGGACATGTCAATGTCATTGTTCTGTGGCTCTCTCCGCAATTAACATACTTTTTCGTGGAGTTTGTGCAGCATCTCCGAGAATGTCGGCCACTGCATTCTGATCATATTTCTCCTTCCTTTCTTGGGCACTTTGCAGTGATGTGGTCTTCCATTTTGTAGCATCTGAAACAGATTTGTATATTGTGGTACTGGTCCCTTTGAATGTGGTTCCTTTGTTGTCTTTGAGTTAGTTTATATAATATGGTGTTTAAGCCATTTGTCTTCAAAAGAAAAAAATAATGTTCTTGGGTATGATATGCGCATTTGCTGTTGTGGTAATAAATGACTTTAGTGTTGTGCTTAGTGTCTTTGTTTTTTGTATATTATGTAGTGATTGTAAATCGTGTTTTTTCTTGGATGTCTCCTTCGGTATTTTGGGGGTCTTCATCGGTGAATTATTGTAGAAATCGGTGAGGTTTCATAATCGGGTAATCTTTTTCTTGGTCGGTTTCTTTGATCTGGGTAAAAACATTCTTATTTTCATGTGTAGAATGGCACTTCTGCTCCGCCAGCTGAAAGCCCAGCGGAGCTCGGAAATCTTGCGTGACTTATGCATCTTCTGTTCTGGTTAATTAATCATTTGGACGATATATACTTTACACTGTATGCGAGGATTCCCTACTGTAGTGCCTTTGTTGTAATCTCGGTTGACTCGCACATTATTTTGAACACATGTGTGTGTTCCTTAAATTTTATTATGTCGTGTATCTTCATCCAGGGTTGTTGTACCATTATTTCATGTTTTATTTCATCTGGGGAGTGTTTCCCTACCCATGATTCTACTTTACGGCATACGATGCTTCGGGGGGTGGTTCTTTAGCTTCTAAGTCGATTTTCCTTAAAGTGATGGTTCCTGCCGATGAAAGTAGCAGTTTGACATCGTTGTTTTCCGCACAGATGACAACAAATCCATTAGCTGTTTCTATGCATTTGATCAGAGCGATATGTAAATCCTTGAAAATGCTTTGTGCTACATCCTGTGGTTTCCGTTTTACCCCGCTCTGAGTTAGCCGAAGTGGGAGCGTTTTGGTGAAGTACTGTTGGTCCATGTTTAATTTTTCATATCTCTCCCCAAGGATTCTTCTCTGGAAAAATAAGGTAGTAGATTATTTACCCCACTCCCCTAGTGGGAGAAGCCCCCTATCTGCTCTTAATACTATCACGCCTGCCTGCTCTGGGGCGCACACTCCCTGTCCACCCTACCTAATTAGGCCTACCCCTATAAGCGGTCCTGCAGTCAGATTCAGGCTCGTTACCGATAACCGGGTTCCTTCTCTGGACCCCTAACGGGGTCTCCTTCGGGAGTTCACTACACACTACTACTGACTGCTCCTGAGACCTTGCTGGTGGTTAGGTTATACTGTGCTAGATGGAAATGAAGTAGGAGAGGTTCTGATATAAAAAGATATAGTATGAGATAGGGAAATTTAAGGAGATCCCCGCTTTGGGGTGATGCCCCGCGAATCAGAAACAAGAGGTCTCTCCAATCAGTCCGATTCGCGCATATATTTCTTCTTTCTTCTCTTTGGTATATACTTAAACGTATATAGAAAATGCCCTTTTCGCAAAGTTATTCCAAGTCAAAAGATTGATGTAACTTAGCTGTGCGTAGATCGCTGTGAGTTGTCAGATAAACTGAGCCGTCACCAAAGAAATTACAATTTAATGTAAGAGTGTATGTGTGGGTAGGAGATAAAGAAAGGGCGTGTGGACAGATAAAGAAAAATAGGCAAGTGGTGAAAAGAGAAATAAGTGTGGTAGGGCGCGAAGAGATGCTAAGAGCCTGGTGATCAGGCCTATCGCTTTTAAATATATTTTTGTTTTGTGGTTCCTTTGTTGTCTTTGAGTTAGTTTATATAATATGGTGTTTAAGCCATTTGTCTTCAAAAGAAAAAAATAATGTTCTTGGGTATGATATGCGCATTTGCTGTTGTGGTAATAAATGACTTTAGTGTTGTGCTTAGTGTCTTTGTTTTTTGTATATTATGTAGTGATTGTAAATCGTGTTTTTTCTTGGATGTCTCCTTTGGTATTTTGGGGGTCTTCATCGGTGAATTATTGTAGAAATCGGTGAGGTTTCATTATCGGGTAATCTTTTTCTTGGTCGGTTTCTTTGATCTGGGTAAAAACATTCTTATTTTCATGTGTAGAATGGCGCTTCTGCTCCGCCAGCTGAAAGCCCAGCGGAGCTCGGAAATCTCGCGCGACTTATGCATCTTCTGTTCTGGTTAATTAATCATTTGGACGATATCATCGTCCAATTATCGATTAACCATTTCTTGCATATTCCTTGTCCGTTCTTCTATGACAACGTTAATGGGACTTATCTCCGCCTCCCGGTACAGCTCTCCCTAGCTTCTTCTCTCTCCCCTGTATGTACCTGTAATTAGGTACAAATATTTATTCTGCATCACTTGTAGTTTCCTCTTTTGTGTCTTCGAGAGACATGAGAGGGCGGAAGCGGGGTATAGCAGCGTCGATCTTACAATTGCATTTGTAGATATTTTTCTTATTGCTTTGACGAAGATTTTTGAACAATTATAGAGTTTTGACTGCAGCAGCGGCCTTGGTGATTCTCTCTTGGACGTGCTTCTTGTACCCGGTTGAAGTAAACTACATTCCGAGTACATTGCACTCTGTGCTGTAAGGATAACGTCTATTCCCCACCCTGACGTCGCAAAGTAATCTCCTGCCTATGGGGACTACTTTGAAATTTTCCTGGTTAGTGTGGATCTTCCACCGGGCCTCGTAGGTGTTAAGGTTTTCAATTTCTGCTGCTGTCATACGAGCTTTCCAAGGCGCATTCCTCCATGGACAAGTGATCATCTGGGTGAAATCATCGGCGAATTGAATGTTGAGGCAAGTGGAGTTTACAGGGGTTGGAACATCAGCGGTTTAAATCAAGTAGAGAGTGGGGAACAGCCCCTCTTTCCCTGCGGGAGGCCCGCAGTGAGCAGAAACTTTAGGCCGTCCGTGCACCCTAAACTGATGTACGCCGCTCTCTCCATGATATACTCCCAGAGAGTTCTTCCTAAGTTTTTTTTTAAGTTTTCACTAAAGCCCAGTCGCAAGATCTTGTACGTCATCCCCTGTTGCCATACCTTATCAAACGCTTTTGGTACATCCAGACAAAAAATTTCCACGTAAATTCTTTCCCGTTTCGCTTGGGCTAGCTTTTCCGTGATGACATTAATCACCATCTCCGTACTTCGCTTCCTCCTGAACCCGAATTGATGTGAGTTGAAAAGGGAGTTCTCCTCCAGGTGAGACACGAGTCTTCGGTTGAGGATCTTATCGAAGAGCTTCCCGCCAAATTCTAGAAGTGAAATTGGCCGATAGCTCTCCTTCAACGGTGGGTCTTTTCCCTGCTTAGGCAAGAAAATCATCTTAACCGTTTTATAAGCATCTGGAAAGTATCCCGTGTTCAAACAGGCGTTATATATCCTTCTCATCTCTTTGATGACATTGGCTGGTGCATTTTCAAAGTTTAACTTTGTAAGCTCCGATTGTCCTAGGGCTTTTTGTCGGAATGAGTGGAGCGCACCGAGTAGTTGTTCTTCAGTAATCTCGATGTCTCCGTCTAGCTGTCTATACACCTGGTGGTGAGGGTGCGTCTTGTGTATTTGTTCGTTAAGCTCGTCTATGATGTTGCTTTCAAACTCTAGGTCATAGTCTTCGTTTTCCTCCTCAGTTATGCTAGAGACTTTTTCCCAATAATTTCGGAATATCTCTTCAATTCTTCCTTCTTCCGTTTCGATGTTTCCATCTTCTTTTTGTAACTCTATCTTCTTCCCAGTCGATCCTTTGAGATTTCTGATCTTTTTCCAAAAATCTTTGGGAGTTGCTTCGTGATCGACGCTATCGATCGCATCATACCATCGTCTCCAATGATGTTCGTAGATCAACTGGTTGAGTTCTTCTTTGATTTACTTACTTCGTTACATTGAGTGAACTGGTGCATTTCTGATGTTGATTTCATACAATAAATTCATCTCACGGTATAAATCTTTCATGTATTCGGTCCATCTGTAGTTAGAGATGGTCCTATACTGGGGTTTAGGGATACAAGCCCTATCTGCGTTGATGAGATGGTTATTGAGCCCGTCAAGTGCCTTGTCAATCTCCTCGATAATTGCCTCGTCCAAGTTGAGCAGATCGTAGGCCTCGAGAAGGTGCGCGTACCGTGTCCAGTCTGCTCTTCTGTAGTTCTTTCCGACTACAGCTGAAACTTGTATAGGGTTCCCGTTGATAGTGAGTAGGATCCCTATATAGTCACTACATGGTACCTGGACTGGTTCCATGTAGTAATTGAACGAAAGCTGACGATTCGCCAGACAGATTTCTGGTTTTGTGGCACTTCCTGCTCTGAAAAGGTAGGGAAGTTGAGGCCTATTCGCTGAGCAATATTTCTGTCCAGCAATAGGTCCAGAGATATTCATATATCGTTGAAGGTCATGTAACCGGATTCTCAGATCCCCTATAAATTTAGTGGAAGCTCTTCTGCCAAATAGGCAAGTGAGAGTATGAATCTGTAACACGTCTCTCCTTAGCGGTTGATATCCGGTAGCAATGACCAACTTTCCTATGTCGAGTACGACTTCAATCGCGAGGTAGGATTCTTCTAGATTTCTTATTTCCTTGTATTTAATCCCCTTCTTTATTGCAATAACGACACCGTCGAACCGCTCCTGCGAATAATTCGTCATCAACACATCGTAGTTCCAGATTTTCATTTCTGCACTACGCGTGACGATCCCGTGTTCCGAAATTAAGATGATGTCTGCATCAATTTCTCTGAATACATTTCCGTAAAAAGTTCTTTTCGTCGTCCAGCCATTGGTATTAATTTCCAGTATCTTCAGTGCGTTCCGAAACATGGTGAATTGTTTTTACCTATGCTTCTTCTTATTCTTCTTTTTCTTCTTGGAGGCTGGCTGGGCGATTTTACTGTACCCAGAGCTTTCCTTCTTCGGAGGTAGACTTGGATTTTGGGACCTGCTCTTTGTAGCTCGTGTATGAGTGCAGGGGCCCTCTTCGTTGTGAGAAGAGGAGGATCCCTCCTCATTCTCAGTTTTTTCATCTTTTTTTTCGTCTCGTCGTCCTCTTCGGATTCCTTCGATGAGGGAGCTTCGACGATCTCTTCCAGTCCAGATTTGACATTGTTGTTTCTTATGACTGATTTCTCGAATACCTTGGAGATTTCAGGGTCTGCATGCATGATTACTGACGGGGGATTGTTAGCTTTTAAGAGTACATTAAGTACCTCGTTGTAACATCCAGGCTTCACTGCATTAGCCACATTTGCGTGGGTAATGCAGATCAGTATTTTTGCACTTAGATCTCCTGTGAAATTCATCTGTGCAGGTGCAGTCTTTATTTCCTCATTCTTCTTGGCGGCGTTTGCGTAAGTCACCTCTTTGGCTTTCTTCTCTTCTTTCCCCTTCCTTTTGATGATCCCTCAGCGCTTTAGGTGGTTGAGGGCCATGGACCTGTGTTCCCCTTTACAATTGAGACATTTCTTCTTAGTGCTCTCGCACTTATCGAATCGGTTTCCCTCTGTGGCGCATTCACTGCACCACAGTTTGTTCTTGTCTTGGCATGTCGTCGTTGTGTGATCCTCGAGTTTATAGCATACAAAGCACATTTGTATGCTATTAAATTTCTCTTGTTGGATGTTCTCTCCTGGGATTCTCATATTGAAAACCAAGAACCCGTCCGTCGTCGTTTTTCTGGCCATTTCGATGGTGGAAAACGTTATTTCGAACAAGTGGGTGTGTTCACGAAATTTGATTACATCCTGGATTTTCGCCTACGGGTTGGTCCTCTGAATCTCCTTTTTCAGGTCTTCGGTCGAGTTTTCATTGACCCAATTCTTTACTTTGCCGCAAATGACACTGCAGTCCACTGCCACTTGTGGGGGGTCTTTGCCTCGAGTCCGATGCGTTTTAGTGTGGTAGCTCCTTCTTCAGACAGGAGCCGGTCCACATCTTTAGTCTCTGCACAGATGGCAATGAAACCTGATGAAACTTTAATCAGTTTCACCAGTGCCACTTTGTGTTTGAGGTAGAGGGTTTCACAAAGTTTTCACTTTTCAGGGGTCTTTTCTCCTTGTATGGTCCTGAGGGGGACCCTCTTAGTGAGGGCCTCCATAGTCTTCCACGTCCTTCTACTAAGTCGTCTTGTGATATCTTCTTTTATGAATTTAAAATGTAATTATGGTGTTTGGAGTGAAAAGAGAAGTTATGAGGTAGTAAAGGAGGTAGCGGTTAGTGCAGGTAGGTTGGTGTATGAGTAAAAAAAAATGGTGAAGAAACGCCCCCGTCCATTTTCCATTTGTTCCCCCGCTCGTTTGCTGCCAGGATGATGGGTAATAGATGGATGGTAGATGGATGGGACGGATCTCGAGTAGGAACCTCAGGAGATGTGAATTATGGTGGACTTTATGCAGTACCTGTTGAATAAACGGCCGCTAAAGTTTTGCCCCCCCCCCTCTCGGGTACTTGCGCTATAACTGCATCCAACTACATAGAGACGGTTGTTACTTCCCTCTATGATTTTGGCCGGGTCCCCCGGGCGATGAGGATCTCTCCCCCGACGGGACTCGCATTTATGCCCTTGTTTCGAGATAATTCTGACTTATGCTTCCGCCGTGGGCTATTCCTCAAACCGGTTTTCACATAAGCCCTTAATTATGTCAGTCCAAGTGCCCGGCATAGTTAAGACGAAATCAATGAATGGCAGACATCCGAGCAGGTTTGCACGCAGAGCGATGGGGGGGGGGGGCAGTGAGGTACTTAAGCCCTCATTGAAGTATGAATCCTCGATTAAAAATAGTATTATCTCTTTTTGAAAGGCGAAGCAAAATTCCCCAAAAGACTTCCAGAATAGGCTCTTTTCTATGTGGGCGATGCTCAAAGTCCGTTACTAAGCAAGTAAAAATGCTTTATCCGTAGGTAGTCAGCAGAGCGTAAGAGTCGAATATTCGGCCGTCACCAAAGATAATGATGATTATTTAAGAGAAAAAAATAATACAAATTAGTGTTACAAAATAGTTAATAGTGGGGAAGAAAAGTTGAGTGGAGAAGATAACGTTATAGGTAACAGTATGAAAAGAAATGGGTTCTCCAGGTACAACCGGAGGTCATATTTTTGATTTCTATACAAAATTATTTTTATCTTTTATAATAAATTGAATTCTCCAGGACATACTGGAGGTCATATTGTTGAAATTATACAATCATATTTTTCCATGACAGAGAATTATATTTATAAACTGCATTTATTTTAATATATGGTCGTCTTATATACAAATTTCACAAAATCTTTGTATTTGCTTAGCGATTTTCACTTTTACATAATTTTTCACTCTAATTTCGTTCCAAGGTTATTTTAACTATTTTGTTTTGTTTCCTAGTTTAATTTGCCAATTGTAAAACATCTGATCATATTTAATTGGTTAGTATTAAGTCTTATTTTTCCGCCTACGAGATTTATTACGAACGTTTCACCGTTCGTTATTTTGTCCTATTTTTAAACACTTTTATACCGTTATAACTGCTTTTTAGATTCATTATGAACCCATCATTTTATGTTGTTTCACTTTTTGTTGTTATTATTATGAACCACTAAATATTCATTATTAACCACTGTTTATTAAATGTTTTTATTATTAATTCGCTTACTCGCTGAACGTCTTTATTATTAACTACTTGCTATTATTCACTTTCGCATATTTTTACACTATTCGATATCTGAAGTTTTTTGTCCACTTTTAATTTTCTGATAGGTGGACATGTTGACGGTGTACACGCAAGAGGCCGGAATGTCGATAGGGCATTCCGTCAACATTCCTCCCATCTCTTTTGGCGACCAAGGTCCTTCGTACGTCCACTTGTAGTCCCCGCAAAGAATTCCATAGAGTAGACTTTCCAGGTCCTCTTTCGGGGGTTTGCAGACTGAAACACTGAAGACCTTGAGGTCCACGACTTTGGTGTTAAAGAAGAATCCTCTTAATAGAATATCCCTTTCCTCCGTGAGGGGTATTCCGGGATAATCTAAGATGTCATCGTCTTCGTCTTCTTCCCAGTGAAGTTTATATTCTTGTTGTTGTTCTGCCTATTCTTCCTTTTGGGACGTTGTCCTTTTCTTTTTCCTTTGCCGTTTCTTCTTTGGTCTTTTTTGAGGACTTTCGTTTTTTGTCTCTTCTCCTTCTGTGTTTTACTGCTGTTGTTGTTTGTCGGCTGTTTTTTTTTTCATCTTCTTTGTTCGTGTTATTCTGTTGTGGGTCGTCTACAAATTGTATTTTTAAGACTTCCTGAGAAGGGGGGATAGGCGAAAACCATAGTTTAATTCTTAAATCCGTTTTTTTCTGAAGTAGTTGGTTTAATTCTTGAGAGATAGTGACGGGGTTGGCTAGGTTTGCCAAGTGTGCGTAGATAACCATGGTCATTATCTCTTTACACTCACTTGGCATCACCAGCTTTGGTGCCGTTGTTTCGGCGACTGTGGTTCCGGTAACCGCTGCTGCTTCCGTGTAGTTCTTTGCCTTTGCCTCCTTTTTTTCATCTTTACGCGTTTTGCCCGGATTGCCTCTTTGCGGACGGGACACCTCATAGCCAAGGCCCTGTGGTCCCCTCCGCAGTTTGCACATCTTGGTTTTTCTGAGGCACACTCCTTCCATCCGTGTCCTGGTCTGGAACAGACAGAGCATGTGACCTCCGTCGCTGTACATTCTCTCGTGGGGTGTTTTTCTACGTCTAGGCATCTCATGCAGCTTTCTATTTGGATGTATTCTTCTGCTTCAATCTGCTCAGGGGCTACTCGGAGGTAGAATCTCGGGAGTCCCTCCTCCATAGCCCTATGCGCCATCTCAGTACTTGCGAAGGTAATTTTGACGATATTTTTGCCGAACTTTTCCACCTTGGAAATTTTCGCCTATTTTTGGTGCTTAGAAAGCTCAGCCTTGATGTCTCTCCCAGCTGTTCTCCGTAAAGAAGGGGTCGAGCTTTCTGAGGATGACTGTTCGACGAACCATGATTTCGTGGGGGATGGAAGCTTCAAGTCCAGTCTTCTGAAGAGGCTCTTTAGCTTCATCGGACACGATCTTTTCGACGTCCTCGGGAGTCCAACATAATGCTGCCCAGCCGTTGGGCATCTCAATCAGTCTTAGGAGGGCTACATTGAGCGCGCCAAAGATAGTTTCCACGACAGTTGGCCGGTTTGGTTTGGTTGCGTCACTGATGGTACGGAGGGGGATCCTTTTGACGTCCATGGCGGGTGGCCCCATTTTCGTAGCGGTCCTCCTTTTTATTCCTTTTCTGGATAATTGTCCCATTTTCCTCCCGATAAAGAATGTCTGACAAGGGCGTCTTCACTTTTTCACTTAACTTTTCCTCCTTTGCCACGACCAGACATGATAAACGCGTGAATCTATCCAAATGTCATGAATAACACCGAATAATTTTTGTTGTTGTTGTTTAGGGAGAGAAAAGGTACGGCTCGCGGTTACTCTTCCACTCTACACCCCTCCCACGATCGTTGGGGGATGGGGGCACAGAAGAGGAGGAGGCCCGGGGCCGACTTGCTCCTGGAGAATCTCCCCACACTTCTGACTCTCAGTTCAAGTGAACCGAGAGTGAAGTGCTTAATGGGAAGTCCGGAACAAGCTTTAGAAGAGGGTTTATTTCGGGAGACGGAAAGTTTGGAGTTAAAAGAGGACAGATTGGTGAGGAAGCAGATTAAGCAACCTCGGTAGTCAAAGGTGGAAAGGGTTGAATACCCTTGCCCGAGTGACAAGGGGGACATGTTTATTAACGTGGATTCCAAACCACCGTCATCTATTTACTCATCATTCTTACTTCCTTTCTCACACTTTTAGCACCTATGTTCCTCATACAGAAGAGGGAGGACCGCCTAATCTTTGTTCCCTTATTCTCTTCATCTTTCATTCATGTGTTTATTGTAGCATTCATGCCGTTTTCAGTTATCTTAGCTGTGAGCTCTGAGCTTTGTTTATGTATTGTTATGTTACTTGTTTTTACTTTTCTTACTTTGTTTCACTTTCTCTTGTTATTACTTTTTTCGCTATTTCACTCTGTTCACCTGTTTTACTATTAACTTTCACTTCACTATCATTTTTGTTAAACATTTTAATACTATAGTTCATTTATTACACTTTTAGTTCATTTTGTTCGCATTATTTCTGTTTACACTTTTGATCTGTGTTGTCTTCTTAGTCGGTGCCGCCGAAGAAAGATACAAGATTTATTAGAGCGATAAATATGCAATAAGTTTTTCCATTTTATAAATATTAAAATTAAATACATATATGTAAAACGAAAGAATAGATAGGTGCAGTGGTGATGTTATATTTTTATGAAAATTCAGCGGAGAAGAGTAAGCTATAAGTATGAGTCGGAAAACATTCTCCCTGAATCATCGGGGAGGTCATCTTATTAAAACTATATATTGCTTTGATAAAATACATGAATTGTTTTTAATTTTAGTTATATAAACTTAATACACATTTTCAGGAATATTTTTCAAAGTTAAATTTTGATATAGTCACATTACATTCATAAGAGATTTAATTTATTTTAGCATTTGCAATTTTAGTTGTTATTTTTTTAGTCATATCTGGAAATATTATAATTTTTTTAAAGTAAATTTTTGATATAATCACATTACATTCATAGTTCGATTTAATTTATTTTAGCACTTACAATTTTAATTGAGTTGTTCTTTTAGTCATATTTAGATATATTTATTATTCTGGCTTTATTATTTCATCTAGTTTCGTTTAACACTTTATTTTGGTAGCACTTTATGTTATTATTATTTACACACTTGAGTTAAACTATTATCTTATCTGTTAACTATCTGTACTAAGATTTTTATTCTCGTAGTTCACTTATTATTATGGCAATTAATTGTTAACTGACTTATGTCAATTATTTAATTTTCGCGTTTTAGATTAATTATAATGGTTTGTTTTAATCTAGTCCCTTTTAGCTTATTCATTAATTTATTATTCTATATTTTACACTGTTAGACCATTTTAATTATTATTTTCGCGATTCATTAACTTTTCGCACTTTTGATTGATTGTTCTATACACTTTAATTTGTTCAATTATTCACCCTTTTGATTACTTTTTTTAATCACTTGGATTTGTTCACTTATTTATTTATTCATTTATTGCTATCACTTTTTACACATATTCGATTTCTGAAGTCTTTTGGCCAGTTTCTATCTTCTTAAAGGTAGACATATCGACGGTGTGTACGCACGAGTCCGAGATGTAAATCGCGCGCTCCATCAATAGTCCGCATATTTCCTTCGGGAACCATGGTCCTTCGTATGTCCATTTGTATTGGCCTTTGTTGATGGGGTCGAGTAGTTTTTGATTGTGTCCCCTAGGGGGTCGATATAGGAAAGGACCAAAGACTTTAAGGTCCACGTCCTTGGCTTTCTTGTGGTTGGTTTGTTTCCTATTCTTTCTTTGCATCATTAATCAATATTAATCACGATTAATCATTATTAATCGTGAACTTTTTCGTGTTTCCATTTTTTTCGAAGTCTTCTTCCGTTGTAACTTCTTCCTCCGAGGCTTTTTGGCGCTGATTCGCTACTTCTTCTTTTTCCGTGTTCTTTTGTTGGGGCTCGTCGATAAATTGGATTCTTAACATCAGCAGCGATGCGGGGTTGGGTGGAAACCATAACTTTTCCTGAAACCCGTTTTTTTGCAAGAAGCGATTTAACTCATCTGCAAAGGAGCCGGGCATAGCTAGATTTGCCAAGTGGGCAAAGATGATCATGGTCATAATCTCCTTGGACTCACCTGGCATTGCCAGTTTTGGAACAGAGTTTTCTGTGCCATTGGTCTTCGTTGTTGCCACTGCCTCGACGTAGGTCCTGGACTTTGCCTCCTTTACCTTCTTGATCACTTCGCGTTTTGCCCGAATAGCTTCCTTGCGGATGGGACACCTCATGGCCACGGCCCTGTGGTCCCCTCCACAGTTAACGCCTTTTGATTTCTCGGAAGTGCACTCTTTCCATCCGTAACCGAGTCTGGAACATATGGAGCAAGTGAAATCAGCCGCCATACACTCTTTAGTGGGATGTTGTTCCACGGCAAGGCAGCGTTGGAAGAACTCAAGTTGGGTAAACTCCTCCACTTCAACCTGTTATGGGGCTATACGATGGAAGAATCCAGGAGTCCATCCTTCATGGCCCTCTGAGCCATCTCGATGTTCGCAAAGATTACTTTAACGATGTTTTTTTCCGAATTTTTCGACTTTGTCGATTTTTGCCCAATTCTACTGTTTAGTTAGCTCGACCTTGATGTCCTCACAAGAGTTATCCTTGAAGAACGGGTCGAGTCTCATAAGCATGATGGTGCGACGTGCAAGGATTTCCTTGGAGCTAACAGCTTCGAAGCCAATCGTACGTAGGGGCTCTTTGGCTTCCCCCGATATCACTATCTCGATATCTTCGTCCTTCCAACACACTGCTGCGTAGTCGTTGGGGGTATCAATAAGCCTAATTAGTGCTACATTGAACATGCCGAAGATGGCTTGCATGACTTTTGGAATTGGTGCTTTGGTTGCTCCCCCGATAGTGCGAAGGGGCACCCTTTTGTAGTCCCGGTTTGGAGGCCCCATGCCCCCCTTCGGTCTTTCTACTCCTCTTGGTGCAAGTGTAGACCGTCTTCTTCTAGAGAATATTCTTCTTCCGAATCACGTTGCTCGAATTTGAAATTGTCTGGTGAGGGCGTCTTAACAAACCCCCCCCATAACTTTTCCTCCTTTGCCAAGACCAGACATGATGAATTCGACCTATCAAAAGGTAAGTTACTCACTCACTCACTCGTACTCGAATCTACTTACCCTACTCTACTCACCGAAGAAATCAACGATCAACGATCGAAAAAGGTAGAAAATGTGTAAATAGAGTAGAGAGAATAGGTAGAATAGGTGAATAATAGAGAGAGAGTAGTTGTGCCAGGTTGTCTGGCAACCTCAGTCATTTGCATTTGTATTTATCCGTAATTATTGTTTTTTGTTTGAGCAGCATTCAAGCCTTTGAAATCTTGCAGGCCTCTTGAAAGGTGATTGACTTTATTTGTAATTTTACATGTCCGTTTCGGATCTTTTATTTTATTTATTTATTTTTTGTCCATTTCGGATCTTTTATTTTATTTACTTTTTGGGGGGTCCACTTCGGATCTTTTATTTATTCATTTTTTTTAATTATTTTTGTATTATTTTAGGTGTCCACTTGGGATCATTTATAATCAATTTGATATCTTTATTTACATGAAACAAATCATTTCTGGTTTTAATTATTCTCATCATTTAATATTGTATTATCAATTTGGGTTGATATAGGTTTTAATCTTCTGGTAAGTTTCTCAATAGATCGGTTGAATTTCTTGCCGAGATATTATTTGGCTCCTTTTAAATGCTTGCCTGAACCTTAGGTTCTGTACTTCTACATCAGATATTCTTATCGGGCTCAGCACCTCATATGGCATATTATCATAGATTTTCTGCCAAATATTGCGTGCTCGTCTATTTAGGGTAATATTTATTGGCTCAATGTCCGTCGCATCGTGTAGTATTCTCGAAGGAATGTAGTCAAGCAGTGACACGTTGGTAATAAACCTGATTGTCTTGTTTTGGATAACCTGAGCTTTCTTTATAACAGATTTGCTCAGGGTATTAAGGGGTATTGTTGGGTATAAGAGGAGTGGTCTCACTAACAGCAGATAGAGTTTTCTTTTGTCGCTCGTCGATAGATGTCTGAAGCGATAGAAGCTCTGTAACGAATTTGTAGCAAAGGTGATCTTCCGTAGGTAATGGGCCCTGTACCCATCCGACGTTAACTTCAGGCCTAGGAACTCGGCCTTCCTTTGAGTACTCATAGAGCTCATCTTGCACCAGTACGTCCGATGTTTCCTGACGGTCAATTGGTATCACTCTGAACTTTTGGACATTGGTCTTTATCTTATTCCTTTTTTCAAAGTTGTTGATATTAATATTTTCTCTCCCTGTCCTGTTAGCAATGTCGTTAGGATTTTTATAAACATTTCTTTATAATATATAAAAGATCATCTGCTAGTTGTATATACTGGGTGAGGTCTTGGATGATTGTGATAAATCCCCAGTATACACTGAATACAGAGTGGGACTGAGGCAGCCCCTTGAGGTACCCCAGCTTCTAGATTAAAGTCTACATCTTCTATACCATTTATCTTTACGACTGCTTCTCTATCCTCCAGATAGTCGCATAGAATCTTAGTTAGGTTTCCATCCATGGCAAGTTCACTTAGTTTGTTTTTCAGACCCGGTAGCCATACCTTGTCAAATGCCGAGGCCACGTCGCGAAGTACGACATTGACATTACCATTCGTAGTTTTTCCGATTGTTATTCTCTCCGTAATTAATGCCAGAGCCGTTTCCGTACCAAATTTCCTCCTGAACCCATGTTGTTGGGAGTTGTATGAGTTGTGAGTTTCCAAGAAGGTCCTCAGTCTGGTATTAAGAAGTTTTTCTAACAATTTGCTCATAAATTCCAGCAAGGAAATGGGCCTATAGCTACTGATCTCCTTCTTTGGTTTTCCAGGTTTCAGAATAAAGATCATGCGGTCCCTTTTAATTTGGTCTGGAAAATAGCCAACATTGAGGCAGGCATTAAATAACTCTAATAGACACTCGTTGAGGTTATTGGGAGCACTCAGCATATGCATTTTAGTGATGCCAGTTATGCCTGGCGATTTTTGCTTAAATCTTTTGAGGGCCCACTCGTACTCTTCGTGCGTGAATGGTCTACCTTCTTCCCGTGCAATGCATGATCTGTCCACGAAGTGATGTGGCGTAAGGTCGCACCTAGGTCTTGGAGTCTAAGTAGAACTTCTTCTTTATACATCTCATCAAATAACTCGTTATCTTCATCGCTAATACGAAAGCGGTTTTATCAGTACAGCCTAAATTCCCTTTCAATATCATGGTCCTCTGTATATTTTACGCCGTTGACCTTGATGCTTATGCTGTTCTTAGGAGTGCCTCTCAGTCTCTTTATTTGACTCCAAAAATTTTTGGGGTTTCCTTCTGCGTCAATTTTAGTAATATCATCCCACTGGTCTCTCGATCTCTCAAGTATGAGTTGTCTGATCTCGTTCCTTAATTCTCGTCCCAACTTGGAGATGGATGAATTTTATGTTCTGTCCAGGGGATCGCCAGGTGGTCAGCTTCTAAGATTTTCGAGGTGAGATGATCGAGTTTTACGTCAATCTCTTCTAGGGAGGAACCATCAAGTTGTTCAATATGCACTTGGCGCAAGTGTTCTCGGTATATTTCCAAGTTAGCTCTTGCTAGGCATCTTCGTTTAGGAATTTGTACTTGTATTGGAGAAGTAGAGAGAGGGGTGATCATACTTATATGATCTGACGGTATGAAAGGGCCCGGAAGAGTGACATGGTTAAGGGAAAAATTTCGATTTGTTAACACAATGTTTAGTGTGGTTGATGATCTTGTCGTATGGAATGTGGAGAAATATGGCCCTTCTCTTTGCACAACACATCTATCGATTAGAAGACTCAGTGAATTACCAGCTCCGTTAAAAGTCATCGTATAGCCGGCTTCCCTGCACCAGGCATTCAAATCTCCGACTAGTATCGTTGAGGCCTCTTTCCTAAAGAGTCATATGAAGTTGGGAATCAGGAGATACGGGCGCCTGGGTGGTTGATACCCGACTGCAACCACCAGGTCGTCATATGTCATAGGGATCTTCAACGCCAAATACGATTCCTCTAAGTCCCGTATTTCTTTAAATCTAATTCCTTTTCTAATGGCAATTGCAACCCCGTCGAATCTTTCCTTTGGGTGGCTAGCCATTAATGCTTCGTAATTATATATTTTTATACGTTCGATGTTGTCGTTTAATTCATGCTCAGAAATAAGCACGATGTCGGGATCAGCGTTTCTAATGATGTCATTGTATATTCCGCTTTTGTTCTTTCATCCGTTAACATTCAGCAAGAAGATCTTAAGGTTCCTGACGAGTTTGGTAAAGATAGCCATGGTTAGTTGATATTTGGTTGTGCAGAAGTCTAAATACCGCGTACATACGTGTACGCAGAAACACCCCGACACAAAGTTGCGCGCCCTCCCGTATCCCTAAAATGCACCTCTCATCTCGAATTCTCCGTCGCCTTTTTTCGCACCGCCGTAAACTCTGAGATGGCTCGAAGGCATGAAAGAAATACCGTCGGCCCAAAGATGAAAAAAAAGGTCTTTCGCGCGACGATACGGATTTTACGAGAATTCGATTCTCTCTCTCGAGTCTGCTTGTGAGAGAAATAAAAGGAAGACTTCTCCCTGGAATCAGGCAGAAGCTCTTGGACCTACGTCGAGTGTGTGAAACTCGATCCACATAGGAAACCGTTCGCCCACTGCAAGGAAGGAACTTCTCGGGGAATTGGTTGTTGCCGTCACGGTACTTTTAGGTGCCAAACTCCTCCCCCCCCCCCCACACACACACACATTTCAGAGTCTGCCGTTACACAGGATCTCCCTCTGCAGATTACCCTAGACGTAGCTAGGTAATCGGTTTTGTCTACCCACTCCAGGAGCCGAATAATCGGACAGGTACTTCGAGGAAGAAGTCCGATCGAGTCACCGTTTGGCTCACCTTCGGGATCAGGCATAGGATCAGTATATCACTGGTCTAGGATTACCCTCTCATTCGGTAACCTCGGACGGCCGGAATAGGTGCGATCATCGTCACCAGAAGAAGATCTTCACCGCCCCCCTCTCCCTTTAAAAATACTTACGAACTCAAAGGTATCGTTAATTGAATTATCCCCTCCCCTAACTTCACCAATTTATTTGTGAACTAGAATTCTCATCCCGAGCCCATACCCTCGAATATTAGAAGTGCTTACTTAATCAGTGTTTAACTCAATAATAATATTCCCTTTGTTCTGTCTGGTGTCATTAAGACGCAAATATTCCAGTGAGTAATCTGCAAGTAATCCCCACGACATTTTGTAGACTTATTTATTCAGTGCAAGATTAATCCTATTTCTATTTCTATACGCTGTTGCTTATTTCAAATTCATGTACATTAAAGATTATTTTTGTATATGTGTGTTTAACTAATTTGGACGATCCTTTGGCAATTATTAAGCAATCCACTCGGCTTAAATCTCAATATTACACCGATCCACCCATGTTTGGCTTTTACTGAGTGGGGAACACACTCAGGGGATCATCATCTTAGTTTTGATCAAAAGAGTACGCACCGGGGTTATTCTTATTCACTTGAAGTGGCTAAGGTAAGTGTATTGGATACGCTTCACCTCCGCTTCACCTCAGTGCGGTAGTAAAATATATGTCCAGGAAGTGGGACTGGGATTACCCACTCACTAAACCCTCGACAGGTTGTTTGAGCCTTAGTCCTTTTATCTCTGGCTGGTGATCTTACCCTACCACATCTCTTTTCCCTGTATATATCCTGTTTATGATTAAAGCAGGATTCGGGACATATATTTCTATCCTTCCTTTTTTGAAGGCGTTTAGGAGCTCTTCTTCCGTAACGTCCGCATCGAAGTCCCATTTATACTTGCCTTTAGTGACTCCTATCAGTTCATTAACATTGGCTTTCTTCGGTATGGGAGCAGATGGGGAGCCATAGATTCTCAGGTATAGATCGTGGGTAGTCCAATAGATTGGCGTAGCGGAAGCATATGTTGATGAAACAGGTTCAACCTCATCGTTTTTTGGTAGAGTCTCTTCCGGTTTGTTACTGGTATCCATCTGGGAGTCATCATTCATGGCACGTTCTTTCTTGCGCAAACGCGGGTCGCGAGAGGTAGAACGAGGCCTTGTCTCAGGTTGTTTGAGAATCTTTAATTGAGCTTAAAATAGGTCTCCTGATGGGGGGTTGTACGGAAACCACATAGGCTTCAGTCCATTCTGTACCAGAATCTTTTTTAATCCCGCCGCATAACTGCCAGGGTTTGTTATATTCACGAAGTGTGCGTGTGATATACACATAATAAGATCTGGTCTAATGTTCTAGTCTATTTGAATCGTGGTCTTCTGTTCGGAAACTTTTGTCGCTTGTGCATATGAAGTAGTTTTCCTTCTATTTCTCAAATCGATCAAGGTCTTCTTTTTATCCCTTATCAAGGCCTTCTTTATTGGGCAAGCCATTGTTAGAGTACGGTGAGAATTGACACAATTAATGCACTTCTTATTGGAGCTAGTACACTCTCTCTACGTGTGGCCAGATTCTGAGTACTCAAAACAGATTTTGCCTGTAGCCTGACAGTCCTTAGTGGCCTGCTTTTCAAGGGCATAGCAGGAGAAGCAGATCCGCACCGGCACAAAAACCTCTCGCGGAGACTTTTGAATTAAATAGGACCAGTCCATTTTCCGCCTCCTTCGCGGCCATCTCAGTAGTTTGAAAGATTACTTTAAACACAGGGGTGTGTTCTTCTCCTTCACGGTTCTTAAACTTAATTGTATCTTCGATTTTTCCCAAGCTTGCTTCGCCTCAACTTCTTGTTTTATCTCCTCAGCGGAGTGGGTACCAACGTAAGGGTCGATACGTCGGCAAATAATCGATCTCTTGGCCGATACATAAGAACATAAGGACATGAGGCCGATCTCTTCTAACTTCTTCCTCGAGTTTGCGCTCATAAGGTTGTCCAAATCTTGATTAGAGTCACAAAAGGCCAAGTAACCATAAGACTGGTCTTTAAGTGGGCAAAGAACAATCCCAAGCGATGAGAAGACAGCTTTAAAAACCTTCTTGCGCGAAGGCTTTTGGCATCGCTCTTTGACATGGAGCGGGACCCTTTTCTCGCTGTTAGGGTCGTCCATGACGGCCCCAACAGTAGGAGCTACTTGAACCTACCAGGCCCTTATCGAGGGGGGAGAGTTTTAAATAGACTTTGGGTCACCCTTTCTGCCTTACCTGTCTAAAATGTCTAACAGGGTTCTCCTATCTGCCCTGACCACTCCGCCCCAGATTGGGGCCCCCTTCTTTGCGCCCCCTGCGAGGTTTCCTTCCGAGGTTCGGACACGTCAGAGGCAGACGGCTTCTATAGACTTTAATTGCAGAAAGGTTATTAGAACCAAAGTTGTGCTGCTGTGATGGGAACAGACAAGGATGCAGGCGAGAAACTCCAGTTGATCCAAAATTCACTCGTTGGCAGGGTTTCCACCCTCGCGGGTGTGCACGCGCGCGCGCAGGTGCGGGTGTGTTCTTGGTAAAACCAGACGGTTTCCGTTAAACCCAAGCGGGCGTTCCTCCAAAAGCCGTAAAAATCTTCACCTACTGAAACAGTGGAAAATTCCGAGAATTGTAGAAGTAGGACTTTGCTTGTTAGAGGTAAAGTCGTCTTGGAGCGCAGTCTCACCGAAGATGATGATGATATATTTATTTGAGATAAAAAATAATAGTACAAATTAGGGTTACAAAAATAGTTAATAGTGGTGAAAAAGGTTGAGCGGAGAAGAGAAAATTATAAGTAATAGTGAGAAAAGAAATGGGTTCTCCAGGTACACCATCGGAGGTCATATTTTTTATATTTTAATCTTTCATAATAAATTGAGTTGAGTTCTCCAGGACAAACTGGAGGTCAAATTTTTGAAATTTTACAATCAGGAAATTTTTCCATGACCGAGAATTATATCTCAGAAACTGCATTTATTCAAATATATTGTTGTCTTATGTACAAATTTCACGAAATCCTTGCGCTTACTACCAAATGTTCATTATTAATCACGGTTTATTAAATGTTTTTATTATTAATATTCTTAATTACTAAACTTTGTTATTAGCCACTAAATATTATATTCATTATTAACCACTCAACTATTATTATTATTAACTACTAAATATTCAATATTGATCACTGTTTATTTAATATTTTTATTATTACCTCGTTTAGTCGTTGAACTTTATTATTATTATTAGCCATTAAATATTATGTTCTTTATTAACTGCTATTTTTATTATTAATTCCCTTAGCCACTGTTTATTGAATGTTTTTATTATTAATCGCTTAACCTTTGAACTTTAGTATTATTATACTCTTTATTAACCAATTTGTTAAATTAATTCGCTTAATCGATGGATTTTATTATTAACCACTAAATATTATATTCATTATTAATTACTGTTTATTATTCTTAATTCGTTTAATCACTGTACTTTATTATTATTAATCACTAAATATTGATTATTATCCACTGTTTATTAAATGTTTTTATTATTACTTCGTCTAATCACTGAATTTTATAAGTTAACTATCATTCACTTTTACATATTTTTCCACTATTCGATCTCTGACGTTTTTTGACCACTTTTGATTTTCTTATAGGTTGACGGTGTGCACACACGAGTCCGGGATGTAGATGGTGCGTTCCTCCATCATTCCTCCTATTTCCTTCGGCGACCATGGTCCTTCGAAGGTCCATTTGTAGTCCCCGCGAAGAATTCCATCGATCAGGGCCTCCAGGTCACCCTTCGGGGCCTTGCACACTACAGCGCCGAATACCTTGAGACCCACGTCAGCGGCGTTAAAGAAGAACCCACGTAATAGGATGTTTCTTTCCTCCGTGAGGGGTATTCCGGATTAGTCCAGGATGTCGTCGTCCTCGTCTTCTTCCCCGTGAAGTAATATTATTGTTCTTCTGTCTCATCTTCCTTTCGGGATTTTGTCTTTTTCTTTTGCTGTTTCTTTTGGGGCGTTTTTGGAGACTTTCGTTTTTTGTCTCTTCTCCTTCTGTGTTTTTCAGCTGTTGTTGTTTGTGGGCTGGTTCTTTTACTTTTTCTTTGCTCGTTTCGTTTTGTTGTGGGTCGTCCACAAATTGTATTTTTAGCACTTCTTGTGAAGGGGGATTGGGCGGAAACCAAAGTTTTTTATTGAAACCGTTCTTCTGTAGTAGCTGGTTTAATGGTTCAACGGTTTATTAAGTAAATAAATACAAAAAGTAATTACATACATTAAAGCATAATTAAAACATTAATTATAAATATTGTAGTAATAATGATAGAGAAACCCGCCGCGCCGACACCGGCGGGCTCCCCGCTTTGTGTAATGCTTATATTATGTATTTCTATATTATTATATCACATATCGCTATTGCACAATAAACCTATACAAACAAACAAAGTAAATATGATTAGATAATTTGTTCACTATTATTATTCACTTTAATTGATCACTTTTTCGTATTCACTATTTAATTTCATATGTTTTTGTCCTCCCCGTATAGCCTTGAATGTCCTCATGTTTACATTATGCGTCTCTTGGGTTGATGTACACTAGAGATTTTAGGAGTAGAGCCGCCACTTCTTTCCTGGAGTATGGTCCCTCGTATGTCCATTTGTACTCACCCGCAGCTCCAGTAGTTCCAAGTCATTTGGGGGGTCCGAGGACAGGAGGGGGGGCCGAAAACACGGAGACCCATGTCTCTCCCGTCGAAAAAGAGGCCTCTTTCGAGGATTTCCTTCTTCTCGATGAGGGGGAACCCTTCGTGTTTTCCATCCTCCTCTTCTTCCTCGTCCGAAGTAACATGTTGTTTCTGCGGCGTTTCCTTGGTAGTCTTCTTCTTTGCGCCCTTTTTCTCTTCTTCTCCTTCTGAAGGCGTTTGTATTTTCCCTTCTTCATCTTTTTCGGTTTCCTGTACCCCATTACTTGATGGTGCCCTCTTTTGTTCTTCGATGAATTCGAGATTGAAAAGGCCCGTCGAGTCTGGGTTTTCGGGAAACCAGACCTTCTTATTACAACCATTCTTCTCAAGAAGAAGGTTGAGGTGAGATGAGAAGGAACCGGAGTTTGTGAGATTTGCCAGGTGGGCAAACATGACCATGGCCATGATTTCTTGCCCTTCCTTGGGCATGACCAACCTCGTAGCGTTTGTTCGTGTCGGGGTGGTCATTCTCGCTGCTGTATCCGCTTACGTGGTTTTTTTCTTTTCTTCTTTTTCTTCCTTAATTTTCTCTTGTTTTTTGCAGATCGCCTCTTTCCGAATGGTGCACCTCAAGGCCAGAGCTCTGTGGTCACCCCCACAGTTTATGCACTTTTGCACTCTTTCCAACCGTGCCCGCTTTTGGCGCAGTTGGAGCATGCAGGGTCGGTGGTTGTGCAGTCCTTTGTAGCGTGCTGTTCGACTGCGTAGCACTTGAAGCAGCAGTCGATCTGTGTATATTCTTCTCTTTCTATTTGTTCGGGGCTTACTTTCAGATAAAAGCCGAGCGGCCCCTCGTTTTTTGCTCGGTTTGCCATTTCGATGCTACTAAAGACTACCTTCACCATGCCGCTTCCTTTTCCAAATTTGTAGACTGCTGTGATGCAGGCCCACTCTTGTTTCGCCCTGAGTTCTTCTTTTATTTCTTCACAGGAGTTTTCTGTGAAGATTGGATCCAGTCTCCTTAGTACAATGGTTCGTTGGGCCAGGATTTCCTCTAGTATGCTAGCTTTAAGCCCAATCTTTTTGAGATGAGCTTGAGCCTCGTCGAAGACCATTAGCTGGTCATAATGATATATTTGTAGGAAAGAGTACAAGAAGGTTTACATTAATATAAAATAATTCATACAATGCAAAAAAATATATTAAAAATATTATAGTTAAAGCGTTGAAAATAAAAATTATAGCTGAGAAGGGGAAGAATTTAGTCGGAGGCAGAGATACATAAAGTGGGTCCTCCTGGACCAAGAATACACAGGAGCTCAGCTTTTTGTTAATTTACAAAGTTTTGACATTTAAATTGTACGCACTAATAGGGTTTTTATATTAACATTAATACTAGTCTTTTGATTTATGATTTATGATTTGTTAGCTTTAATTTTAATCTAATTCTATCACTTGATTTTCACTGTCAATTTTATCATTACTTTATTACTTATTGTCACTATTATTGCTGTATATACTTTAGTTTAGATTTTATTTAATAATTTTTACTTTTATATTTAGTACACTGTTCACATTATGTTTTGCTGAATTTTAAGTTTCAGCTCACTTCGTTTTTACACTATTTGAAACTTCTTATTTTTATTATTTCTTATATTCACTATACCCTAGAACTTTCGTAGATTACACGTTATACGTTCACTTACGTGACGTGTTTAAACACTGTTGGTTATTTGATTTTCGCTTTATTGTTTATTTAACACTTTATCACTTTTTGCTGTTATTTAATCGCTGAGGTCATCATCTCGCACTTTATGTTTTTGTATGGAGTCCCGTTTATTGTGTGTAAACTAGACTACGGGATGTACATCGTACCACTGCACGGAAGGCTTTCCATTTCCTTTGGAGACCACGGCCCTTCAAAAGTCCATTCGTACTCACCGTTTCTGATGCCTAACACTAACTGTGCTTGATTGCTTTTTTCAGGTCTACCTCCAGCAGTCCCGAAGATTTCTAACTTTAGTTGTTCCCCGTCGAAAAAATGTCCTTTTTCCAGGACATCGACCTTTTCGATCAGGGGCACTCCGGGGTAAGTTTGGGCGTCTTCCAATTCTCCGTCAGGCCTCTACTCTTCTATTTGATTTGCTGCTGGTCTGGTGTTCCTCTTCTTCTTTGTTCTCTTTTCCTTTTGGTTATTTTTCGTGTTTTCAGTGTTTTCTACGCTTTCGTCTTTTTCTTTTTCGTGGCTCCCGTCTTCTTTGGTGTTAATTGGTTGTTGTTCTTCCCCATTTGAATCGTAGCTTTTTTGGAGGTCTCAGACTGTTTCATCAACGAACTTGATGTTCAGCACGTCTTGAGATGCCGGGTTTGGTGGGAACCACCACTTTTTCTTTACTTCATTATGCTGCAACATGGTGTTAAGTTTCTCCTTTCTCCGAGAAGCTGCCGGGACGCGCAAGGTTCGCTAGGTGGGCAAATATGACCATTGTCATAATTTCCTTGCTTTCAGCCGGCAGGACCAGCTTCGGAGTCACTCTATCTGTTGCTTGCGTGATGTTGATTAGAGCAGATGCCGGCTGTGGCATAGAAACCTGCTCGGGCCTTTTTCTCCTTTTGTATTTTTATCATTTCCCGTTTCTTCCGAATGGCTTCTTTGCGTAGAGAGCATCTCATGGCCAGAGCCCGATGTTCCCCTCCGCAGTTGACACATTTTACTTGTTCTTCTCGGCAGTCTCTCCCACCGTGGCCAGTTTTGGAGCATGCCGCACAGATTTGTTCCTTCTTCGGGCAATCTTTGGTTGAGTGGCTTTCGATCGCGAGGCAGATTTAGCAGTTTTCCATGTGTATGTACTCCTCTGCCTCTATCTGCTCTTGAGCTACGCGCAGGTAGAACCCCAGGAGGCCGTCCCTAATCTCTCTCTGAGCCATCTCGCTATTGTTGAAGGTGACTTTAATCAACGTTTTGCCGATTTTATAAACCTTGTCGATTTTTGCCCATGCTTGCTTGGCGTTTGGCTCGTCTGAGCTTGTCGCTGATTGGTCAATTTCCAGGTGAGTCCGGGCCAGTGTATGGTGCAGTCCCGCGCCGTAAAGTTGTTTACCTGCATCTTTTTTTCACGGTAAAGGAGGTAAAGGAAAAGGTAAGACCCTTGCTCGGCCACGTTCCCACTTATGTGAAAAAAGCCGGGTTTGGTATTCAGGCTTTCAAACGTGGCTATGAATGCCGCTTCTAATCCTTTTGTTGGATTCATACGCAACTGCTCTCGTTTCCTTCCAGCTGATGCAGGTGGTCAGCATCTTGCAGGTGTTCGGTGAGAGCATTGCTGAACAGTCCTGCCCGAATACCTGCTTGTGCTCCCTTACCTTGGTGTCCACGCCCCTGTCTGCCTCACCAAAGTAGGCCAGGGGGCAGTCGCTGCAGGGTACCCTGTGTACTACGGAGTTCCTTTTACACAGAAATAGGAAAACAGAGAGCTTCATGAGATGACCCTGAGACAAGCCACGAGAAAAAGAACATGTCGCCCCTGCGAGGACCACTCGTTATTTACTCCAGCCCTCTACCACTGAGCTAACGGGACCAATACCGCTAGCAACATATTTTCCTCAAGTAAACTTTTCGTTCGCATCTCCAAAGAGCACCGCCCAAATGAAAATGCGCCTACAGGATGGTATATGTTGAATCTGCAAAGTGAACGCATCCCTTCCTGGTACGACCGAAAATTATTGGCCACCTTTGGGTGGCGCGCAAACTAGCAAACATCTACATGATCTTAAAATACCGGCTTAACTGTATCTTCTCGGTTTAATCTTAAAATTCTAGCTCCAAAATGTCATCTCAGTAAGATCTTAAAATACTGACTTCAATGTATCACATTGGTCTCATCTTAAAATAGGGGCTTTACTGTAAATCTCGGTCTCATCTTAAAATGTAGCTTCCTTGTATCATATGGATCTTATTTTATGTATAATCTGGATCTTATTTTAAGATAATGATAATTGTATTATCTAGGTCTTATTTTAAAATATTGGCTTCACTGAAAATCTCGGTCTGATTTTAAAATGCAGCTTCACTTTATCATCTCAGTCCGATCTTATAATACCGGCTTCAATGTATAATCTTTGTCTGATCTTAAAATTTCGGACTCGCTATATCATCTCAGTTTGAACTTGAAATATTGATTTTACTGTATCATATAGTTCCGCTCTTAATATACCATTTTCACAGTACCATCTTGTCCTGAACTTAAAACAGGGTTTCACTCTATTATCTCGAACTAATCTTAAAATACCGGCTTCACTCTATTATCTCGGTCTGATCTTAAGATAATAGCTTCACTGGATTCTCTGGTTCCAATCTTAAAATACTGGTTTCACTAAATCATCTTGTTTTCTGTGAAGATTCCTGCTGCTATTTGGGTGGTAGAAATTTCTTGAATCTTCTTTGCTGTTTCTTACTAATTCGACTTCAGTCTCTTCTCGCGGTTCAGATCTCTTTTATAAAGAAATTACTTCCCATTTCTAAACATGTTTATATATTGCTTCCCATTTTACATCATTGTAACATAATTTGTTACATGTAACTTAATTTGGATTAAGTTACTTTGATACTTCCATAAAAACACTCATCTTTAGTTGATGTATCGCAAACAAACAATGTAACATATTCCATCTCACGTGAATCTACTTTAACACTTTGTGTGCCAGTGAACTTGGAAAGCAAAGAAGCTAAAGTTTCGTCTCTTCTTATCATTTTTTTACTTTTAACAACCATAACTCATCAAAGATAAAAGGATAAAACGGGGCAAACAAAAGAATAACGAGCCAAATTGTTGATTTAATGACTAATAAGGCAAAGGATGTTAAAAAATGCAAAGGCAAATATTAAGGGTGAGAAAGCGGTTATTGAAGGGATGGATTAACACCTATTATTCATTTTGACTTAAAATCTTAAAAGTTTCGTCCACATAATTAGATGAATGGATTAATTTCTTTCCTTTCGCCATTTTTGGTGCGAATTCAATTAGGTTCTTCTTTACTAGAAATTGATTTCTTTTTTAGGAAATAATCCAACTTCTACGCCCTACCGTTTCTCCGTTGTTCAATTCTGAGCTGGGGGAATTAGTTACATCGACTGTCCTTTTTGAATAAATCTTAAGCCAAAACCTTTATAAGTTGTCTCTTTAGGTGATTTGATGAGTCTATTCACTTTATCCCGAGTATTATTCACATGTTTACAACTGTACGGAAAGTATCGCTGCATAAAATGACCTGAGAAAATATTGAATTAAAATAATTATCCCTGGAAGTGGTCTCTTTAGTAAAATAATACATTAATTCTTACCTGAGAGGCCCTTCTAGTCAGACACAAAAGTTATGAAGATAGATTAAGGGAATTAGATCTGTTCTCGTTGGAAACCCGTAGACTGCGTGGTCAGCTCATCGAAGTTTTCAAAATACTTCGAGGGTTCGACATTGTTGACTAAGGGGATATTTTCAGCCTTAATGAGAACAGAACAAGAAATCACGGCTTTAAACTTGAACTGAAGCGTTACAACCGCGATCTGTGTGGGAAATTTCTCACGTACAGTATCTGCGGTAGTTGGAACGCACTTCCAGTGGAAGTTGTCAACAGTGAATCTGTTGACCAGTTCAAGTCAAGACTAGACAGGATTTTGAAAAGTGGCCGTTTAAGGACGTAAAACATTTGAGCAGAGATGTGCCCGCTCGACTGCTAGTCCAAAAGTACCCCCATTGAATGGACCGTAAGGTCTTCTAGGGTACTTTCTTTCCTTGTTGTTACTCCTTGTTGTTGTAACTCTTGCGAGGAATTTGAAAATTAGGATATTTGATTTTCAGCGAATTAGATTAAACCTCCATTGTTTTCTCTTTGAACCAGATCAGGAATTGACACCCATGCTTTCTGAGGCACGTCAGAGAAAGTTTTCTGATTCTCCCATTGAGATTAAATTTCTCATTGGTCAATTTCCGCTTCGTTGCCTCTTGATCTCAAATCAGAAACCAGACCTCGTTATCCATTTGCTAATTATTATTTAGTCATAAGTTTTCTAATTATGGCATTAGGGGATTTACATAAAAGGGTTTTCTGAGAGCTTTAAAAATCTATGCAATTCTTTTGTGCCGTATTACGTACACATATATTACGACCATTAATAAAGCAAAGAGTAATCTGCCCTATATTCTAAATACCTACATAAAAACTGCCTTTAAAAGATATTTAATAGAAAATTATCTCTGTAAAAAAATGCAATAGAAAAAAAAGACCAAATCAGGTGACAAAAATTTGTGTTGATAAAAGATGAATTAAGATTAGAGGAAAAAGTAATAATTCATTACATTTTATGTATAAAGGGACAGAGATATTAGGTACTTGAAAAAATATTAGTAAATACAAACATAAATAACTGTCAAAATTGTTTTTTATACAAAAAATAATACAATGATTTATCGAAAGATTAATAAAATTGGAAAGTATGCACAATAAGAGAATAGAACAAGAATCTACAGTTTTATTAGTCCCTATTATATTTGGCTCTCCATTCCCCATTTACCCTCCTACTTTCTTCAACCCCTAATCTCCCCCCCCCCCACACATACCTCTAACACTTGCCCCAAATATTTAGTTGAACGTACTAGAATCTAGAGCTCATATATTCACGAGTTCTTTAGAACTCGTAATTTTCCCGCCTCAGGACTATTTATTTCACCTCAGCCTCGACGGTTTAGGATAGATTTTGGATGAGTCGTTTGTCTCTATTTTTATTAGTTGGTTTACTCTTTCTCACCTCATCTCACAAATTTGCTGCCCTTCATGTTTGCCACAGATTTTCTTCTCCGATTACCCCTATTACTCATTACCAAAAATACCGCCCCTACCTGCTAATTTCCTATAATACCACTAGGACATACAATATATATATATATATATATATATATATATATATATATATATATATATATATATATGAAAATTAACCCAAGGGAAATGAAAAGATGAATCCAAGCACTTTCGAACTATATTTGCAAGTTCATTTTCAAGGAATTGAATGAAAATAGAGAAAATTGTATATCCAGTCCTCCATAATTTGGAGATACCAATCCCAGTTCCTCCATTAGCTAGTGCAGTTAAAGAAGATGATCGAAGATCCAGTTGATAAATCAAGAAAGATTGAACGATTTGGTGAGGGATTTGTCATCGTCAAAGGAAAACGCAGAACTGTTGGGCTCCAGACTACAGCAATGGAATCTTCTAGAGCAATGGTTCCCAACCGATTTTGGCTTATGGCCCCCTTAGGAACCTTATTTTTTCCTGTGGCCCATAATCATTATTTTCAGTAGGTAATATGCAGTTTAACTCTACTTTAAAGGATAAAAGATATTAAAACAGCTATTTGTATTCAGGTACAATTATATTTGTCACATATATAGGACTATAAACATAGCAAAAATTAAACAGTGGTTAACAAAAATGTAGTACTCTTTTAAAGTAAATAATAAGTCTTACAAAAAATAAAATCCTTCAGCAAAATGAAATAAATATATCATCAACTCTTTATTCATTCAATGCGATCCTTGTGCTTCATGCAGTTTCACAAGTTTTTCACTATCAGGGTCTATAGTTGTTAGAGACAGACGAAGATCACCTCTTCTTACTATTTCTAAGCGGCTGCGAGCTTTTGATAGGAGGTGGGACACTTTACTAAAACCCAACTCAACCAGATAAGAAGTAGGAAAAGCAATAAAATATAATTTTACCTTGTCCCAAAGCAAAGGGTATTTCTTAGCAATTTCATGACTTGTCCATAAGTTCCTGACACTATGCTTAAATCTAGCCAGAGAAGTTTGATCACTCTGTAACTCAATGAGGCTTTCTTGTAATCTGATATCAACATCAGCTGCATTAATTCCAAATGGGTCTACCACCCAACCTGGAATGTCCAGTTGTAGAAGAACTCTGAACCTAAGTTCCATATCACTATGCAATTTCTCCAAATGATCAATGTATACTAAAATATCATCTTCTTTCAGCTCACTCTCACTAGTACGGAGGGTTGGAAACTGTATCAATTCTTTTCGCCCCATATTTGTCTTGAACAGCTTAATTTTTCCCATGAATGCACAAATAGACTCTTTGCAAGTTAAAATATTTGCATTTTTACCTTGTAGCTGTTTGTTCAAGATATTTAGCTTTTTAAATATATCTGTAAGGTGTCAGACTATGTCACATTTGGCAGTAATGATTCTTACTCCGAGCTGCTCATCATCCAGAAATAACACAACACTATCCCAAAGTGCAATGAAGCGATTCAGACAATTGCCCTTAAAAAGCCACCGCTCCTATGTATGCACAAGTAGGCGCTCAAACCCTTCTTCATTGGTAGCACAGAGTTGTAAAATTACTACAACTTCGCAGTATTAGGGTAAACAAATAAAAGCTACTTACATACTATAACGCAGAACCACTTGATAAACAGACTGTAAGAATTTAAAGTTCCACCTGAAGAATTTTCATCAAGCCAACAACGGTGCCAGGCGCATAACGATCAAGCGCACAATGGAGTGCGCCGCAGAATAAGCTTGTAAGATGCAAAATATTTGTTTATAGATTAATGTAAATCCTATTATGCTAAGAAAACATTTTAAAAAGGGAAAATATATTTATTAATATTTTTAAAATGTAATTCAACTGCATAAATTAAAATTAGGTACTGCCCTAACTATAATTCAGGTTTCAATAGGTTAAGTCCTGTGGCCCCCTTCATGGATCTGTAGCCCCTCTAAAGCTTAAAATTTTCATGTGGACCCCTTCAGATGTGCCATGGCCCCCGGTTAGGAAACCCTGTTCTAGAGGACGGTGCAAAAATATCTACTTTCCGTAAACGCCATTAGGCCTTAGCTGCCTTCTATAAAGAGGAAGATGGTGCTTGTTTCTCTACTGATGTTAATGACCTCATGAATCAGCTAGGAAACGAGCATTCACCTGATGAATGAAGACTATTCATCGATGCAAGCACTGCTAGCCTCAAAGCTATGTTGCTACACAATTATAATAAAAAACTCCAATTCCTGTCGCACTTATTGTTGGGATGATAGAAACATATGACTCAATGAAATGAATTTTGGAAGGTGTTCATTTCTCGCTTTATAAGTGGAATATCTGTGGTGATCTATAGGTAATTTCTTTACTTCTTGGACTGCAGCTAAGATATACAAAGAATATATGCTTCTTATGCCTATGGAACAGCCGTGACGACAGGAATCATTATATTGTCAAAAGGTGCCCCGGAAGAGAAGAACACATAGTTGGCCGATACAATGTGAAGCACATACCTTTGTTACATCCACAGAAGATCTACCTTCCACCACTTCATATTAAACTTGGCCTTATCACGAATTTTGTTAAAGCAATGGCCCATGATTCTGATGGATTCCAGTATCTCAAAGAGAAATTTGGTGCTCAGAAAACCGATGCTAAACTTAAAGCTAGCATTTTTGTAGGGCCGGAGATCAGAGAATTGATACGTGACAGGGAGTTCAGAAATAAATTAACTCCACTTGAGTTGGCAGCATGGGATTCATTCGTCCATGTAGTGCAGAACTTCCTTTTATATGTAATACATATCTTGTCTGGGTCTGCTAAAGGACTTACATAATGCCAAATAGGATGCCCCAATTCCAAACCTTTTCCCAGAAACGTCTCATTCTTCTCAACCTCGTAATAATTATATCATTAATTGATCCAAGGTGACAAAGTGAGCCATATAGCCTAGTTGCAAAACTCAGGAACCTTACGTGCTATTACAAATCTGAGCACATATTTGGAATCAGCGCACCAAAATTAATTAGTTACAACACCATTTACTCAAGTAGCACAGACAACGTTAAAGTTTGTTGGCTAGTGTAATGACGTAGAATATTATTACAGTAGCATAAATTGTTGTCAAATGAAAATTTGTCTTGTAAATTGTTTGATCGATTGCGAAACTTAGTAATTCGAACATCTTCTGCTACTAAATTTCTTTCTTTCAGTCTCGATGCCAGTAATTCACTCTGTTGCTTTCTTAAGTTTAGTTCTCTTATAAGATCATCTAGGTCAAGTTGTGAGAAAGGTTTTGGAGTAGTATCAACAGTTTCAGGAACATAAATTTCAGTTTCTGGTTCACATGATTCCATATCTGATTCATCAGAGTTAGACAAAACAATTCCTGCCGGTGGTTCAGGTACTGGAATGTCTTTTGAGTGAGGTATAGACCGAATAGCAGATCTAAGGTTGGGATATACCACATCTGAAGCGCACTTCGTTGTTTTACCTAAAAGTAGTGAAATTATACGCGTAAAATTCTTCGACTCTTTTTTGCAAGACTGCGGCGACGGCCAAATATGATGCATGTCATTATACAAGTTTCAGCATCAGGAACAGGATAATGAAGACGGGCGGCTTCCTTCAAAGCCATTTTTGCTTTCTCGAAGTCGGTAGTTACCAAATCAGTCCACTTGACGTAAGTTTTGACGCTTTTCTTCGCTGGTCGCAGGAGGTCGTTGAGGGACTTTAAAATAGCTGAAAGTTCTTGATAAACCTGTGGTAAAAGTTGACCATGCCAAGGAACTGACGGAGCTTGCGTTGAAAGTCAGGGCGTCAAAAAGCAGTAATGGCTTGTCTTCTTTGCAGTAGAAGTAATGCCGTTGGCATTAATATGGTGTCCAAGGAAGTCAAGTTCCGACACACTAAGCAGGAGTTTGTCTGGACGAATGTGAAGGCCATATTCTTGAATGCGGGAGAGCACAGCTTCATCATGGAGCTGGTGTTCGTCGGCCGAAGAGCTGGCAATCAGAAGGTCATCCATATACGCAAAGAGAAGGGTAATCCACAAGTGACTTCGTAAATGAAGCATTGAACGGTTTGGGCAGCATTGCGGAGGCCGAAGGACATGTGCAGTCACTTGAATATGCTGAATGGGGTGATGGTGGCAGTTTTCAAACGTCAGCCGGCTCGACAGAAATCTGGTGATAAGTTTTCACCACGTCAATCTTTGAGAAGATTGTGCACCCAAGAAGAATGGCCGTAAAATCCTGTATGTTAGAAACAAGATACCTGTCGGGAATAGTAATGGCATTGAGGTCGGAAAAGCCTCTGCACGGGCGCCAGTCTCCAGTCTTCTTGGGTACCATATGAAGCGCTGAAGACTAATTGCTCTTGGGAGGTCTGATGATCCTGAGATCCAACATGTACTGGAATTCCTCCTTCGCTTTTTTTTAACCGTTCCAGCGCAAGTCGTCGGAGTTTGGCGTACACAGGAGGTCCGGTGGTGGGGATGTGATGAGTCACGATATACTTGACCTCAGTTGGCTGGCTCATCAGAGTAAGGACTGCAGGAAATTTTTACAAGAGCCTCTTGAACGAAGTCGATGGCACGACGGTGGAGATGTATGTAGATTCCTCTGAGTTTATGCAAGCACGAGAACGAAGTGAGGTATCTTGATCCACGAGGGAGTTCTTGCTAAGGTCGACAGAAAGCTTGAAGTGTCGGAGAAAATCAGCGCCTAAGATGTGGCTGTGGACCGCTGCTACGAGGAAGATCCACTTAAAAGTTCGACGGAGACCAAGAGAAAGTGTCTTCAGCTGTGTTTCGTGAGCAGGGATCATGGTTCCATTTGCTCCAAAAGCTACTGGATAGGTGAAGTCTTCTCAACGCCCGAAGGAAGTAGACTGATCTCAGCATCAGAATCGATGATAAAAGTGAGTTTTGTCGAAGTGTCTGTGATCCGGAGCAGCTAGGACCCTGAGTGCTTGGCGGTTGGCTCTGGGAGCGACCGACAGCCTAGTTTTTCGATTTGTGTTGAGAGGAGGAAACGCATTTGCGAGCGTTTCCACCGAACTTCGCACGTGGTTTCGACCCGAATTGAGACAAGGCCTTTTCAGGCTACTCTCAACAAGGCGCGTTAGCGCCTCAATTTATGCTTCCAAACGTGTGATTCGTTCATCCGAATGGCTGGAGACTAAAACCATTTGCGGGGCGGAGGCATCGACGATTCGATCAGTCGTGTCAGCTAGTTTTTCCACGCTTGTCGTGGAGTCCATCGTGGCGAGAATGCTTTAGTGTGGAGTGGAAGAGCTTCTGTAGGAAGATCTGGCGGAAGAGGTGATTGCGCTCCAAATAGCTGCTCCATGTGACGGAGCATCTGTGAATGCTTCCGACCCACGAGCTTTTCTTGTGAGACGAGTTGTCTCAGGCGCTCGGCTTCCGGTGTAGCCGTTCTTGAGATGGAGGGTGGTTTTCAAGTCCCCATAAGGCGACGAACTGGAGGCCGATGAAACCACGACCTCCGTGATCTCAGTGATAATGGAAAATGGTAGCGAACTGACGATGTAGTCAAACTTTGTCTTACTGGATGAAATTTTTGCTATATTAAATTGTGATTCAGCTTGGATGAACCACAGTACACTGTCAGAAGACCAGAAGGCAGGCAGCTTGATGCTGACCTGGGTGACGTGTGCAGTCACCTTAGATATGGGGTCGGTACTAGCCTGGAAATCACCGACTGTAGGTGACAGAGAGCAAGCGAGCCTGATTGGGGATCGCCGTATTTAGTCAGCTAGGCTCTCTGAAGGCAGCCAAAGTTCGAGACCGAACGTGCCAATAGCACGCCGTGTTTAGTCTTCTAAACACGTGCCAGTTTGACTCCATAAAAAAAACATTGTGTTACGGTCGCAAGTTCTTCATCATCAATATTCACCGGGCATTGCACAATCTGATTACGATTAACCTCAGCCATTACAACTACAACATCATCTAAATGGTAAAGTTGACTCTGACATGAATGGGAGAAAAGCATCTTAAATTCTATATTTCATCATAACTGAATTAACTCTTCCACTACTCAGTAAAACGATGTGCAGCATTGTCAATAATAATAAAAACTGTTAAATAAATGTTTTTTTTGTATATTGGAAATGACATTAATTTTATTTTAATACATCGGTAGTAATTTATTGATAACTTAATTCAAAGGCATCCAGTTTACGATTTCTTTCGTTCATATTCATTTGTTTCTTCTAGCAATGTCTCCCGCACATTTACACTTCTAAAAGTGTATTCACTTTTGTTATAAACGTTACTCTTCTTGATGTTCTGATCCAAATATTTCTTTTGTAGGGCCCTGGAAGATAACTTTTGCATCTATTTCCTTTTCGGGGTTCTTATTTTGTTCAGAATCCTATTTTTGGTTGATGTATGCTAGAAATAGTGTTATTGGTTAAACACGTCGTTTCAGAAGATTCTGACCTACCACCTTCGAGCCAAGTGCGGGTTTAGGTATACCCATTCTTGAAGTTGTTTTAAATTTGATCGTCAATTTTTTATTGTTCCATCTTCTTCAAAACATATGTTTATTATTTTGTCTTTGCAAGCTTCATTTTCAGTCCGACCGCGATATTAGCTTGGGATAATTGTGTTATCATTGACTCTCATCTTTCTGGATTCGAGGAAATTTATGCTGTCTCCCGCAAAGCGAAAGTCGCTTACGTATCTCCCATCAATTCATATTCTTTTTTATTCTTACTCCAAAGTTATGAAAATCTCTTCAAGTAGTTTAGGAGACATAAACTCTCCCAGACTCATTTCATTTATTATTTTCATTCTTTAAATAAATAAAGTATAAAGACGTTTATGCATTACTGCATATGTACCAAAGTACTTCAACGTAGTTCCTGCTAACTCTTTTTTTCTGGTAGTTCTCCTAGAACTGAATCGTTTTTTAGTGAATTGAAAGCTTTTTCATAGACTACATACAAATGCCACACACACATACGCAGAGAGAGACAGAGAGTGATTCTATATTCATTAGTTCATTGCAATAATTGTTGAACACCCTGAAGATGACCACTTGTACCATAGCTACCTAAACCTGGTTGTTCCGATCGATATTTACAGTTGGATGTTTGTGTTGGTTTGAACTTATGTGACTAGTTTGTTATTAGTGGTAAAGGGTTGATTGATTGACCTGTAGCTCTTTAGTTCTTCCCCCACAGCCATTTAAAAAAAAGTATCGAGTGTTCCACCAATCTCTGACACTTTTTAATTACTCCTAACTTCATTATTGTTTAAAAATTTAAATAAAACTTGTAGTATAAAAGTGTTACTAAAAGGTTTAAGTATTTATTTTTCAATTTAAATTCATCCACTACTTTTTTAACTCCAGCGAAAGTATTGATAGTGCGCAGACCTCAGTCAAATTTCAAAAAATGCCCGATCTAGTAATCTAAAAGAATAGGAATACAGAATCCTCATCTCTATTTGGATCCGCCCCCAAATCTAAAGAATTTTTTTTTTTTCAAAGGCTTTTACCCATCCACAATATTTTATCGAAATCCTTCAATAAAATTTTGAGATATTTGTTACCAAAAAAAAAGTGAATAAGTGATCCAAATTTGTATCCGTATCTGGATCCGTCCTTAAATCTAAGCAACGTTTCTAAGAAGTCGCATCCATTTACATCATCATCCTCATCCAAACGCCTTAATAAAATTTTAAAATATTTTGTACAGAAACAGAAAGTTAATAAGTAATTCAGAATCCGTTTCTGCATCTGGATCTACCGCTAAATATAAACACTTTCTTCCATGGCCCAAATTCTAATTTTGTCCGAAATTTCATCGACATTCGTTAATAACCTTTTTTGAGATATCTTGTAAATACATGACCAGACAGATAGACAGACATAGAGAAACAGACAAACATACATAACCAGACAGAGATATATACATAAGCAGACTCACAGACTTACACGAGTCTCTACTTGATTGCTTGAATGTTCAACGAGTGGATTGTCTTTCTTCTGAATTCTAAGCAAACCGTCTGTCTCATTTCGCCGGCTATTTCTTCAAGCATTCTACTAATTCTGTCTTTAACTTTAGGATTATTTACTGAGTAAGTTGCGTACACTATCGATTTAAGGAATCCTCAGAAAAAGTAATCCCATGGCGATTTAATGGAGAATGGGGAGGTGGGGAGGTGATGGTATGACGGGTATTCCTCTATGGTTTCAACATTAAGGCAGATTTTCATTCAGCCATTCACGAACTTTCCTCCCCGATGCCATGGAGCACCATTTGGCCTACCATTAGTTTCTGCCTCTGGTTAAACTTTTTCTTTAATATTTTTAAGATACTTATAAAAAAGGCACAAAAATGCCACCTTTACAAATAACTACCCATATTATTGTTTTTTGGTGTGTCTACAGATTGCTCTGTTATTTATCTCGGGTATTAATCAGATCAAGAAGATGGTTATGTAGATTAATCGTCTAAATGGGGGTGGGTTTCATCCGAGATAACAAGCAGGGGATGGTGTGTAGGATTTTCGTCTTTTCTCGGAAATTTCATCGTTGCGAATTGGAAAACGATTCTCTTATGTTTCGCTATAAAGTCTTTTGTACGTTTGAATCTTGTAAGCAGACTGTTTATAGCAAATCTTAAAAACGACTCATTTTCATGGCAGAACTGCTCGTCTCAACAATGTGTACGGGTTGGTACAAAAACATTTCTTCATTTTAAAATGTCATTTGTCTTAGTTTTTGATGATTTTGAACAGTTTTCATTAGGTTTTGTGATCATATCAAATTGTTTCCCTCAAGGGTTACTTTATTCAATTCCTATCAGAACGTTCTATCACTATTGTAATGGGGTATGGCCATTTGTACCATGCTGCACAGTTTGCTAGCTCTACAGTTGTAAACTTTACTTTAAGCATGGGGTTTTGAACCTATATGTAATAATAAACCAAGATACAGGAAAATCTAGAAAAAAAAATCCATCTTATATCAATGCATGATGCGTAAGACGTTAACAAAATTGGTTAAAAATTAGTAACGTTATAAGTAGTTAAAAGGTGTTGGAGATAGGTGAGAAACCTAGTACAACTCTTCTGTGTACCATATCATTGAAATAATTTTTTTCCTTAAAACATTTTGTGAACAGAATAATCTGCAAGACCTTCAACCCTAGTTTTTATAAGGGCGACTCTTATGCGGTTTCTCTAGTTACTTTACCATTTTTCCTGCTCTTAAGTATGTGTAAACTTCGTAATTCTTTGTTTGGTGCCCAGACCCCTCATTAAATAAGAATGTGATATATGGTCTTTGGTGTCCATTGTAACTTTATTTTCTATTTTCATTCTTTTTGCTTGGTTGGAATTTTCTCTAATTGTTAGGTTTTGTTTAATTTGTTTTTAATGGTACGCATTATTCGATATTATTTTGAATATTATCTATTATATTCTATGAAACACATTTAAAAAGAGACAAGGAAAGGCCAATAAGGAAGCAACAAGGGGAAGGAAAACAACAAGGAAATAACAAAGGAAGGAAAAATAACGATGATACAACAATGAGAAGGGAAAACAAAAAAGAAACCAGGGAAAGGAAAACAACAATGAAATAACAAAAGTAAGGAAAAAAACGATGGAACAACAAGGGGAAGGAAAACAACAATGAAACAACAAGGGGAAGGAAAACAACAATGAAACAACAATGGGAAGGAAAAACAAAAAAGAAACAACAAGAAATAGGAAAACAGCAAGGAAATAACAAAGGGAATGAAAAACAATGATGAAACAACAAGGGAAGGAAAACAACAAGGAAATAACGACGGGGGGAAAACAACAAGGGGAAGGAAAAAACATTGAAGCAACAGGAGAATGACTAACAACAAGGGGAAGAAAAAAAAACAATCAACAAGGGAAAGAAAAACAACCATAAAACAAAAAGGGAAATGGAAACAACGAGCGGAAGGAAAAACAACAAGGGGATGGACAAACAAGGAAATAACAAGGGTAATAAAAACAATCATTCAACAAAGGGAAGAAAAAGCAAGGAATCAACGAAGGAAACGAAAAAACAACATGGGGAAAAACAAAGAGTCAACAAGGGGAAGTAAAAAAAAAAAGGGAAACAACAGGGGTAATAAAAATAATCCTTCAACAAGGGGAAGAAAAGGCAAGGAATCAACACAGGAAACGAAAAAACAACAGGGGAAAAACAAAGAGTCAACAAGGGGAAGTAAAAAAATAGGGAAACAACAGGGGTAATAAAAACAATCCTTCAACAAGGGGAAGAAAAGGCAAGGAATCAACACAGGAAACGAAAAAACAACAAGGGTAAAAACAGAGTCAACAAGGGGAAGGAAAAAACAATAGGGAAACAACAAGGATGGAAATAAAAGATGAAAACCCTTCTCCTTTTTAAAACTCGTTGAAAGTCCTTTTAAGGTCGGTCGGTCGACGGATGACCTCCGTCTGGAGACAGACAGCCGCTTCCCGCAGGGCCAAAAACACACACATGTGTGAACATTCCTGTACGTGGGCCATAATTACACCTGTGATGTCCGCTAATATACCGCCCAGGGCATGTATGTGTAAGTGTGTCTGCATAAGTTGATGTCACTATATTTATATATGTTTGAAGGTGTGTGTGTGTGTGTGTGTGTGTGTGTACCTTTTTCACATGTATGTTCATGTGTGAAAATTGAGTTTAAAACTTTTGGAAGCGCGATTCTGGCAGCATCACCCCCCACCCCCCCTCCATCCCACCCCTAGGTACATTTACCTTTGCCATCCCCCCCTCTCCCTACCCTTCCTCCCTACCCCCAGCCACCGTCAGTGACCCGGAGGTAATGGAATGGGGGAGAAGGAGACATTACTCCACTTTCCCCCGTGCCCATTACCTCGACGGCGCCATGTTTGGGGGCCAATCTTACCTCCCTATCCCTCCCCCGCTTCTTGGGCATTCGGTTCGTATCTCCGCGCCCATTTGAACCTCATCGTGCGAACCCCCTCCTGGAATCAGGGGGGAGGAGTGAAGAATTGTGACTTATAACCATGTAAACTTTTGACCCCATGTATACACTGTATACCCTGATATATTAACCCACGCTATGTATGTATGCCCTTCACAACCTGAGTAACCCTCTATAATTACTCACACCGTTTATACCCCTGTATATTACCTCTTACTTGTATATCCCTATATAATCCCTCATATCTTATATATTCCTGTATATAAAGCCCCTCACACGCAGTATACAGATGTATATTACTTGCACACTCAGTATACAGGTGTATATTATCTGCACGCACGGCATACATATGCATATTACCTGTACACCTGTATATATAGAGTTGTATATTACCTGCACCCCCGGTATAAAGGTGTATATTGCTTGCACACCCCGTATAAAGGTGTATATTACCTGCAAGCTCGCTATACAGGTCTATATTACCTGCACACTCCACTCGCTATACAGGTATATATTGCCTGCACAACCGGTATACAGTTGTAGATTAACATCACACTCCGTGTACAGATGTATATTTCCTGCACACTCGATATAAGGTGTAAATTACCGGCACACTCGGTGTACAAGTGTATATTACTTGCGCACCCGGTATACAAGTGTATATTACATGTACACCCGGTATAAAGGTGTATATTACCTGTACACTCAGTTTACTCCTACATATCCTTAGATATTAATTACCAAACACAGTGTATACCCCTACCACCAGTTATAGCCCTCTAAATTACTTACCACAATGTATAACCCTCACACCCTGACCTGCACACCCCTATATAATTCCTCACACCATGTATACTCATATATACCCCTCACACACTCTGTACTATATAAAGGGTGTTCCAATAACTTGGACCGGTTTTAAATGTGACTTAAGTTTAAGCGTCTAATGATTTTTTCTTTTTCTTTCAGATTTAACAACTTCACTCTTTGACAATTTCGATCATGGAAAGATTAACAATCGAACAACGTGTTAAAGTTATCGAAGCCTATTACGAAAATGGACGTTCAAACAGAAACGCATTTCGGGCACTTCACGATTTTTTTGGTCAACATAATCGACCAATCGAGAGTGCAATTGGGAAAATTGTTCGTAAATTCAAACAAACAGGGTCGGTGGCAGATATGAAAACGCCATTGCGTGCTCGTTTACGCCGTTCAGCTGAAAACATTGCTGCAGTGCGCAAGAATGTGGCCGAAGATCCAGACACCTCTATTCGTCATCGCGCGCAGGAATTGAACCTCTCCACAACAACATTACATCGAATTTTTACAAAAGCTTTGTCTCTACACGCTTACAAAATTCAATTGACACAAGAACTGAAGACTGCTGACCACTTGAAGCGCCGTACATTCGTCAATTGGGTGCACTAGCAAAGACAAGCCGATGATGATTTTTCGCAAAAAATCATCTTTAGTAATGACGCCTATTTTCATCTTGGTAGATTCGTTAATAAGCAGAATTGTCGCATTTGGGCTGATGAAAATCCCAGGAAGATTGTTGAAAAGCCACTGCGTTCACAAAAGGTCACTGTTTGGTGTGCATTTTTTGCTAGCGGAATCATTGGGCCGTATTTCTTCGAAAATGATGCCGGGAATTCTGTTACGGTGACAGGCGAGCGATACCGTGCCATGATAACCAACTTTTTATGGCCTGAATTGAATTCTACGGATGTCGAAGATTTGTGGTTTCAACAGGACGTAGCCACATGCCACACGGCCAATGCAACAATGGCTTTATTGAATGAGAAGTTCCCAGGTCGCATCATCTATCGAAACAGCGAGATCAATTGACCACCACGATCGTGTGACTTGACGACTTTAGATTTCTTCCTTGGGGGTCATCTCAAAAGTAAGGTCTATGCCAACAAGTCAACAATAATTCAACAGCTGAAGGATGAGATAATAAGGCATACTGGTGAGATCGAGGAGCAACTATGCAGAGATGTCATCAAAGATTTTGACCATCGAGTGGAGGTGTGCCACCGAAGCCTTGGCGGACATTTAGGCGATATTGTTTTTCACGCATAATTGCCATGACTCAAATAACATGATCCAAAGGTGAAATCAATAAATTTTCACCAATAACAGTTTTATTTACTGCTAACTTCGATCCGTCTTAATGGAACACCCTATATAATCTTTCACGCCCTGCATGTCCCTGTATATTTCTTCATACCTTGTATACCCTATCTAATTTTTCATGTCCTGTATAGTGTATAACTCTGTATATTACCTCAAAGCCTGTACAACCTTATATACCCCTCATACCCTGCGTACCCTATATAATCTCCCACACTCTATCTACGATTTAAAAGTCGACACAGGGTATATATATATATATATATATATATATATATATATATATATATATATATATATATATATATATATATATCAGTTTTTAATATATTACTCCCTGTATACCTCTGTATATCTTTCACTACCTGTATACACTCCAGACTCTACAGACACCTGTATATTACCTTACAACCTACATAGCCCTATCTAATCCCAACACTCTGTATATCACTGTATATTACCTCGCCCTCTGTATACCCATGCGTACCCTTGTATACTCCCTCACACATTGTGTACCCTATATACCCTTCACACACTGCATACCACTCAAACCCTGTACATGCCTCAAACCATTTATACTCTTTGTATCCTGTATACCCCTTGTATCATGTATAGCCCTTGCATCCTATATACCCTTGAATCCTGTAGACCCCTTGCATCTTATATACCCTTGAATCCTCTAGACCCCTTGCATCCTGTATGCCCTTTGCATCCTGTATACCCCTTGCATTCGGTATACCACTTGCATCCTATATACCCCTTGTATTCTGTATAGCTCTTGTATCCTGTATACCCCTTACCTCCTGTATACCACTTGCATCCTCTATGCCACTTGCATCCTGTATATCCGTTGCATCATGTATGCCCCCTGCCTCCTGTATACTCCTTATTATTATTATTATTATTATTAGGCACTGAAAACCAACGGGGCATCGTGACCACGAGTTTTTTAAAGGTATTTTTCTCTCTACCCGTTGACCGTTGATGGGCAACGGTGATGCCCGGAATGTCTCTTTGGGGTACAGCCGTTCGTGTTTTGTGGAACAGAGAGAAAAAGAGGGGGATGAAGGGTGATTGGGGAGAGGAAGAGAGAGAAGGGAAAGAAAGAGAG
Organism: Ceratothoa steindachneri; assembly: GCA_963969495.1. Taxonomy (NCBI): domain Eukaryota; kingdom Metazoa; phylum Arthropoda; class Malacostraca; order Isopoda; family Cymothoidae; genus Ceratothoa; species Ceratothoa steindachneri. The sequence goes on from OZ018317.1 coordinate 212,351,173, forward strand.
AGAGGGGAGGGGAACAAGGAGATAGAGTAAATAAATATACGAATATATCCCCCCCACCCCGCACAAATTAACATATACATATGCACACGTACATGCCTTCGCTGACGAACTCCCCGTTCAAAGGTTCACGCACACGTGGCGATTCCTTTGCGCTCCAAATCACCATCCGAGGCCACATCCCCTGCCCTACCTTACCCAGTAACCACCTGTCGGAAAATGAAAAACCTCTCACCTCCTTCCCCGCCAATCAAGGCAAAGACGATCGTGTGGAGGTGAGTGGCATTGAGAAATGGCAAGAAAGGTGGTAGATAAGAAGCTTAGTTAATGTTCTGTGAAAATTCGAAACGAGGACAAAAAGAAAAAGAAAGCAACGCCAAATCCCGAATGAAAAGAAAAAGAAAAATAGGATAAAAAATACAAGAAAATAGAAAGAAGGAAAAAAAACAAACAAATGAGAAAATGCAAACTTAAAAACATGGTAATCTCTCCAAGTAGATAAAATCAAACAAATAATAAAAGGAAAATAAGAGAAAAGCACAAGAAATCAGAGAGAAGTGAAAAATAAAAAGAACAAAACAAAGAAAGCAAACTTAAAACAAGGGAAATTTCAACAACAAACACAAGGAAGCACTCAATAGTAAACAAACTCTCAGCAATAAAAAACGAGGAGATCTCAACAATAAAAACAAGGAAACTCAATAATAAAACCAATTCTCAATAAAAAAAGCAATGAAACTCTAAAAGCAACTAAGAAACTCTCAACGATAAAAACAAATCCTTTCAACAATAATAACAAACAAACTATCAACATTAAAAACAAGGTAACTCTCAACAAGAGTAAAAAGGACACTCAACAATGAAAGCCATAATAAAAACAAGGAAACTCTCAACTATAAATCAAAGAAACAACAATAAAAAGAGGAATAATTTTAAACATGAAACTCTCAAAATGAAAGAAAATGAAACAAATAATTCAGAAAAAGGAAAATCACTCGCTCCATAAAATAATAATAATCGCCATACCAAACGCCATAAATTTTCGGCCCGTTTTTATGACCTGGTAACGAAACGTGGGAGTTTGAAGAGACGCGTTTGAATATTCCTTCGTCGTCACGACCACAAAAGCGGCGCTTGTCGTCGCCTCCGTCGGGCGAAATCGGACTAAAAATGGAACCGTTTTGCTTTCTTTTGTCTTTCTTCTCTCTCTCTCTCTCCGGTGGTGGTGGTGGTGGAGTAATGGTAGTAGTGTTAGTAGTGGCGGTGTAGTGTTAGTGGTGGTGGTGTAGTAGTGTTAGTGGTGGTGGTGTAGTGTTAGTGGTGGTGTATTAGTGTTAGTGGTGGTGGTGTAGAATTGCTGGTAATGGTGGTATTAGATTTGGTGGTTTAGTAGTGATGGTGGTGGTGGTAGTAGATTTGGTGGCTTAGTGGTGATGGTGGTAGTGGTGTAGTAGTAAGAGTGGTAACAAGGAGTAACAAGGAAAGGAAGTACCCTAGGAGACCTTACGGTCCATTCAAAGAGGGTACCATTGGACTTGCAATCGAGCGGGCACAAGGCTGCTCAATTGTTTTGCGTCCCTAAACGGCCACTTTTCAAGACTTTGTCTAGTCTTGACTTGAACTGGTCAACAGATTCACTGTTGACAACTTCCACTGGAAGTGCGTTCCACTTACCGCAGATACTGTAGGTGAAAAAATTTCCACACAGATTGCGGTTGTAACGCTTCAGTTCAAGTTTGAAGCCGTGATTGTGCGTTCTGTTCTCACTCAGTGTGAAAATATCCCGGTAGTCAACATTGTCAAACCCTCGAAGTATTTTGAAAACTTCGATGAGCTGACCACGCAGTCTACGGGTTTCCAGCGAGAACAGATCTAATTCCCTTAGTCTATCCTCATAACTTTTATGTCGGATAGAGGGAATCAGTTTGGTTGCCCTAGCTTGTACGCGTTCCAACCTTGCGATGTCCTTTCGAAACGAAGGACTCCAAAATTGTACGGCATACTCCAGGTGCGGCCAAACGAGGAGTTGTACAGACAAAGTACTATCTCCTTGTTATGGTATCCAAACTGGCGCTTTATGTAGCCTAACATCCTTTAGGCTTTCTTCTCTGCCTCGATGCACTGTTTCGAGAACTTGAGGTCGCTAGTGATAGTAACACCCAAGTCCTTCTCAGTGTCACTCGATTCAAGAGCAGTGCCCTTAAGGATATAATGAGATTTGGGGTTTCTGTGGCCGATATGCATTACTTTGCATTTGTTCACGTTAAAAGGCATTTGCCACGTGTCCAATCACTCCCCAATCTTCCCAAGATCTTCCTGCAGGCGGGCAGTATTTCCATCCTTTGCAACGTTCATACCAAGCTTGGTATCGTCGGCAAATTTGGAAATCTTGGCAACCATGTCACCGTCCATGTCGTTGACGTAGATGATGAATAGTAGTGGTCCCAGGACAGAACCTTGAGGCACCCCGCTAGTAACGGGCACCCACTCAGAAGACTGTCCATTTACCACCACCCGTTGCCGTCTGCCACTTAGCCAGTTCTCGATTCAGCCGGCTACTTTTCCGTCTATGCCCAGCGCTCGCACTTTCCGGAGAAGGCGGCGGTGTGGTACCTTATCAAAGGCATTCTGAAAGTATAGGTAGACCACATCCACCGCCTTGTCCCGATCGTGCTCACTGAACACGAAGTGGAAGAATTCCACAAGGTTCGTCAGGCATGACCGTTGCCTTCGGAAGCCGTGCTGGGAACTCCTCAGTAGCAAGTTTGACTCTAAATACGACGTCATTTTGTCCACCATGATGCTTTCTATGAGTTTACCGACTATCGAAGTCAGACTGATAGGTCAAGAGTTTGACGGATGGCTGGGTGGAAGTAGGGAAGTAGTAGTAGTAGTGGCGGTAGTGGTGTAGTAGTAATAGTGGTGGTGGTGGAAGTAGTGAAGTAGTAGTAGTAGTGGTGGTGTAGCAGTAGTGGTGTAGTAGTAATGGATTTGGGGGTGATGATGGTGTCGTAGGCATAGTAGTAGTGGTGGTGGCGTAGTTGCAGTGGTAGTGGTGGTGGAGGTAGTGTAATAGTAGTGGTAGTGTGGGAGGTCTAGTAGTATTGATGGTGGTAGTGTAGTAGTAGTGGTGGTGAGGGTGTGAGTGGTATAGTAGTAGTGGTGGTGGTGTAGTAATAATGGTGGTAGTAGTGGTGGTGGGGTAGTGATAGTGGTAATAGTGATAGTGGTGGTAGTGGTGTAGTATTGCTAGTGGTGGTGGTGGTGTTGTAGAAGTTATGGTGGTGGTAGTAGTTGTGGTGGTGTAGTCGTGGTTGTGGGAGTGGTGTAGTGGTGCTGATAGTAGTGTAGTAGTAATAGTGATGGTGGTGAAGTAGTAGTATTGGTGGTAGAGGTGGTGTAGTAGTATTAATAGTGTTGGTATAGTAGAAGTGGTGGGGGGTGTAGTAGAATTGGTTTTGGGTGGTGTCGCAGGTATAGTAGTAGTGGTATTAGTGGTGGAGGTAGTGTAGTAGTAGTGGTGGTGTGGTTGGGGCTGGTAATGTAGTATTGGTGGTGGAGGTAGTTTAGTAGTAGTGGTGGCGGGGGGTGTAGCAGTATTGGTGGTGGTGGTCGTCTCAACTTAAAACAAGAACCCCCACGAAGCAATTAAACTCGAACGAGAAGAATCCAATTATCAAATCTGGAATTAACAAAAAAAGATCTTAAAAAATCCTCTCGGCCAAACTCTTGAAGTTAGAGGCTTCTTCTGTTTGGTCTCCATTCAACAGATAATTATCAGAACCTTCTTTGGGGGTCCCTCGTCCCGTGGAGGGGACCATTCGAATGCAGTGATTTCCCCCAAGATTTCTGAAATGCCGCAAATGAAAAAGGAAAATCGGCAAAAGAAAAGTTACCAATTTTCTGCAGATTTTTTCGACGAGTTTGATTTACAAATGAAGAAGTAACATTTTTTACGAAAATTCGCGACCCAAAAATTTTCATACGATATAATTTTGACCTCTGTTTTTTAAATTTATGTTTTAAATGATGACAGTTTCTAAAGTCAGAGGAGTTGTTTTATTCATAATTCGGATCATGTACAGCGTTCTAAAAACATTCCCTCGGCATCAAAAACTCGACGATCTTATTCAACAAACAATCATCATGAAAGTTAGCGAACTGTCTGAGGACATAAACATGATATTAATTACGAAGTTCAAATCTAAGATGAGCTACAAGCAGTTTTCTGAAGAACTAAATGTCCATAAATGTCCAGATCAGCCAATAATAACAAAGTCTAAGGAATTAGGAACAGCTACAAATCTCCTTCGTTTGGCTCATCCTAGAAGACTTCCATTCCACACGGTTTGGAGGATCCTTAGAACTCTTAGACGTCGATGTTAGTTTAACACAGTGTCCAATATGTTACATAAACGGGAAATGCATGGACGAAATTCGAGGGAGACACCTTAATTGAAAAACATTCAAATGGAAGCCCATCTGCCGTACGCCAAGGATTATTTGGAGAAATATTTAAATTTTTGGAGACGGGGTCAGATGAAACGAAGATTGATTTGTTCGGCACAAATGATGTCAAGTATGGCTAAAAGTGGTGAGGCTTTTCTTCCCCCCCCCACCCCCCCAAAAAAATACTGTTCCGACAGTAAAACTTGATGTCAACGGAACGATGAATAAAGTATACTACAGATAGATTCTTGAAGATTATTTGAAAAGTGATGCTCGCAGGCTTGGCCAAGGAAGAAGACATGGCAAGGATCCATACACTCACCGAAATTGGTTTCTTCCAGATTGAAGAAAGCTAAAATAAGTGTTTTGAAATGGTCATTTCAGTCGCCAGACCACAACCCGATAGTAAATTTATGGCATGAACTGAAAGTCCACGTTCATGCAAGACACCAATATAACATCGATGAATGACAAAAGTTTTGCAGAGAAGTGAACAAATTTAAATCGAAGTTTGTTTGAACCTAATCCAAAACTATAGTAATCGTTTGACAAGTCTATTACTACTTTTTGTAAAAGAACAGAGAAGGATTGCTATAGGGTCACAGGAGATCAGGTAGTCTTAGAGGAAAGGACTCGGAAATGAAATTAGGAGAGGATAGGGAGATATACCATACAGTTGGGGGCGAGACACCGATGCGTAGTGTTTTGTTTGTGTAGTTTGAGGTGTTAGTGCAACTGGGGCGGCGGGAGGAAGATGGGTGGAAAGAGGTGGCGTGTATAAATACATGGAAACTCGTCATTCATGACGTTGTTGACTTATGGTTACAGTGGTATTGGTTGTGGGTGGTAGTGGACTGCTAGGTGGCTGTGCTATCACAGCGTACTGTCTTTCGTGTACTGTTGTGTATGTGGGGTGTCTCGCGAGTTTCCCCAGCTGTCTCGTATAGGGCATAAAAAAATGCAAACAAAGCAAACTTAAAGACGAAGAAATTTTCTCAAAAAAGAAATGGAGATATAATAAATATTCAAATTTTAGCAAAAAAAATAGTACATCTAATATATACAGGGTGGAAATACAGCGTAGACTGATATTTATTAAATTATTTTTCTAATCCAATGTAATATTGGCTAAAGTTTAGACTAAAACGAAAGAAAAATTATATGTTACAAAATGATGTAACTAATATTTAATTGGATCTTCTTTTGCGTCCATGACAACGAAGTCTGAGTATGACTTGAGCTCAAGTGGTACTCAGGGTTTCAGCTGATATTTTCTCACAGCATTTTTTTTTCGTTTGCACATCAGAACTTCAACACTTTGATGAGATTCGTTACAAGCCTTCTGCTTAAGTATCGACCACACTCCAAATTCCACTAAGTTTAAATCTGGCGAAATGAGAATACAAAGTTCCTCTGACAAAAAAAAACGCCTAAAATTTGCCTGGTACCAGTCTTGAAATATTTTGGGCTGTATGGGTTTGCTTCATCTCGTTAAAGGGTTACACTGGTATTTAATATTGTAACATCCGCACAGGGGATGACCTCCTCCTTCAACACCTTCAAATAAACGGTTGGTTTATCTTTTCCCGGCTATCCCACTCTTCATTGAAGATGAGAGGTGATGGTTGCCTCGTTCGTGTCACGCACGCAACCACCACTGAAGATTGTTTCTATCTCTTGAAGGATGTCCGATGTTCAAGCGGAATCTCGTCTTTACTTTGCACCCACACACGATCTCCTGTGTATGTATGTGACCTGGACATGAAAAAGCCAACTCATCCGTCTACAGAACTGGAGGCTGCGAGTCATGAAGGAGCCGTTGGATGAGCAGCTTTGATCTTCCGACTCTTCTTTGGGTAGAGTTTGAAAGCAGGTGACCTTTTTCACTCCCTTGAAGTATCAGATCCCCCTTTGTCATATCAAATGGCTCACTTTGGCCTCCGAGGGAAGTCGTGTGGCAATTCTTCCCTTTGGGTTTCACCTGGTCTCGTTCATCGTCTTCTTGATAGGATTTGGGATTTTCAACTGCATGTCTATTAAGGCGTTTGATAGCCTTAAACAAGGTTAAAGGACCTAAGTCGCTCGTTCTCAATTATTCTGACTTATGGCCATATGACCTTACGACCTTCAAACCTTTCAATAATTCCCGGACTAACTTTGAGAAGACCTTGGCAATTATACCATTCGAAAGAGAATACACAGCAACGTAAGGGTTTGACATTTAGTTAGAATCGACTGAATAGTTACGATGTTATTGTTAAAAGACTCATTGAAAGGTAAAATGATTACCATCCGACCGACAGAACTACGGACGGACATAGTAACTTATAGACTCGCGCGCACGCGACTAAAGACCGAGGTCTGCTCACATTGAAGCTAAACACTTTTAAACTATCGCCCCTTTCCGGTCTTATACAAATAGTCGGTTCCTTCACATTTTCCATTCATTTTGTTTTTAGGAATTTACACTTTAGACAAAATTCATAAATCCGGAAAAAACCTGCAAGTAATTAATTAATGGTATGTAAACATACTTAGAATGATTTGTAAAAAGCTGTCTACACTTCCTCTTTCCAACATATATATATATATATATATATATATATATATATATATATATATATATATATATATATATATATATATATATATATATATATATATCACGAGGAGAAGACTAGGAAAACAGGCTAGCGCCCCCCCCCAAAAAAAATTCAGTCACTTATTGACCTCATTTCTCCCCTTCCCCCCACACACAGACACTTAAGGGAGGATGAAGAAGAGAAACGGGAGAAAGTCGGTTTCACCAACTTGTGGTAAAAGGGTAGCGATTGATAACCACACAGTGTTCGGTACTCGCGATACTGAAGGTGATGTGGTGGACATTGATAAGCTTATACCAGTGTGTATCCCGATAAAGTGAAGAAGACCCTCCTTAACAGGAAATTGTTTCACTGTTTAATATATCTCTCTCTCTCTCTCTCTCTCTCTCTCTCTCTCTCTCTCTCTCTCTCTCTCTCTCTCTCTCTTTATATATATATATATATATATATATATATATATATATATATATATATATATATATATATATATATATTAAAAATTAAATTGATTGAACTATTTATTATTATATATGAAATGATATTTATTTTATAAATATTCCCCCAATTTTAATTTAAGACACGGATTATTTAAGGCTGATGCTTTAATTGTAAGATTCATTCAAAAAGAAATATCATCACTTTAGTTTAGCGTCTTCAATAGCGACACGTTTTATCTGATCTCGCTCTTCTTCTTTAATGTTCTTCCTGGCCGCTCTCTCTCACACAGGCACAAGCATACACGCAGTCTCTCTCTCACACAGGCACACACACACTATCCCAGGGCGGAAATAAAACAACAGTAGAGGCTCGTCCCCCCCAAAACAAAATAATCAAACAACAACCAAAACCAAAAACAGAAAAGAAAACATGCCTCAATGTCAGAAGGAGGCGGGCCTCCTTCCGACCACAAACTACCACTAAACTATATATATATATATATATATATATATATATATATATATATATATATATATATATATATATATATATATATATAAGCCATGGCTCTTCGGCATTCCCCCTGTACAAGGAGAGCTTATGCTTCGCTACGCTTGCTACCAGACCTTCGGGCTGTGCCTCCGGGCTCTTTGGCTTTTCAAATCCCGCTCACGTTTCCCCAGATACCCAAACCAAGACAAATTAAAACAAGTTTTGCTGATTTGTTCTGATTTG